>PVJS01009512.1:0-50194 GCA_004027185.1 Glis glis
TACCCCCGGCCCTATTTTTTTTTATGCTTTATTTTTGAAACCGGGTCTCACGAAGTTGCGGAGGGCCTCACTAGGTAGAGAGAGAGAGAGAGAGGAGAGAGAGAGAGAGAGAGAGAGATAGCTCGCACGCGCGCATGTGCGCTGAGGTTGGCCGCGAACCTGGATCCTCCGGTCTCCGCCTCCCAAAGTACTGGGATTACAAGCGTGCGCCACCACGCCCGGCTATTATATATATATTTAAAATGCAGACTGGTCTTTGGGGTGGGACTACGAATGTGATTTTATAATGGTGAGACAGTGAGAAAGCCCAGAACCCTCGGATAGTTGACCTGTGTTCTCACTTTCAGCTGGTGCCACCTCCATGGGCACTGTGATTTATTGTGCTTACAGGTGGAAATCAATAATCTGAGTACATTAGAGCCTAGCCTGACCTAGTAAACTTCTCGAACTTCCCCAACAGTGCTTTTGTAGTTTTTTGGATGGAATGCTTTTTTCCCTCTTTTCTTTATTATTCTTAAAATTTTTAAACTCATCTTTCTTTAGAAGACAATAGATAGAAACCCTTATTGTTGCTTTCTACATCCCAGGGCAGGTAGAAAGCCAGGCTTCCTTGGGCAAATTATTGCCCAGCCCTCTGAATCACAAGAGGAGCTATCGAAGTGGCCTGGAGGGGCCTCTGTGCCATGGTCCAAACACTTGGTTAAATGCAACTTTCAATTTTAAGCATTGTGTCTGACCATTTCATTTGATTTGCTTTTCCATGTCATTGAGATGAGAGTCACACTGAAGACCTTTGAGGGACTTTCTACATTGCAATGCACATGCTGAACATTTCTGGTACGCCAGAAGAACGAGGTGCAGCAACAAAATCACGACATACCTTGCAAATTTACTTTTCCCTTGGAAAATACCAAACCACCACTCTCTGATAGTGACTTCTTCTTGGATAATACTTAGAAAGAAAATGTTAGTTATTTTATGTCATTCATGTAATTCTAAACCCTTAGGAACAATTTAGACTAATCCTTTCAATTTATGTATGAGGAAGGTGAAGCCCAGCTAGCTTAAACAATTTCTCCTGAGATTACCAGCTAATTAGATGCAGACCTAAAATCTGAGCTCAGGCTTCCTGACTGACGTACTAAGGTACCATAATCAATTAAAATTATGTGGTTGCAAGCAACAGAAATGGATTTTGACTATCTTGACTAGAAAAGTGACACACACACACGCGTGCATGTACGCATGTGCATGTGTGTGTGTGTGTGTGTGTGTGTGTGTGTGTGTTGGAGTAATTTAACAAGTTTAGTGTCAATTTTACTATAAGGACTACAAATATTTAAGTAATGTAAAGTGTATTTTAAATTACCCCTCCACATGATAATGATGGATAGAATGCAAAAATACATGATTTAAAAATATGTTGAGGTGAAATTCATATAACATTAAATTATTTTACAGTGAACTGTTCAGAGGCATTTAGTTCATTGACAGTGCTGTAAGGCCACCATCTCTATCCAGTTCCAAAGCATTCCCATCCCTCTAGAATGAAACTCCATACCTGTTAACCAGTTTCTTCTCATGTCTCCAAACCCTGTCCGCCACCAGTCTATGTTCTGTGTATTTTATATAAATGGAATCATAGCATATGTGACCTTTCGACCTCACTTCTTTCTTTTGGCACAGCGTTTTTGAGGTTTATACAGGATGTAGCATGTGTCAGAAATTCATTCATTTGTTTAGGACTGAATATTATTCCGTTGTATCTATATATCACAATTTGTTTATCCTTGATTTGCTGGACATTAGGTTATTTTCGCCTTTTGGCGGTTG
The DNA here is from genome assembly GCA_004027185.1 of Glis glis. Classification (NCBI taxonomy): domain Eukaryota; kingdom Metazoa; phylum Chordata; class Mammalia; order Rodentia; family Gliridae; genus Glis; species Glis glis. The sequence continues at coordinate 1,834 of PVJS01009512.1, forward strand.
TGAATGGTGGTACTCTTAACATGCATGTCCATGTACCTGTGAGAGGACCTAATTTAAATTCTTTTGAGTATCTACCTTGGACTAGAATTTCCTTCATATGGTAATTCTATGTTTAACTTTTTGTGAGCCAACAATACTGTTCCCAACAGTGGCTACACCATTTTATATTTCTGCCAGCAGTGTTGTAGTTTCCAATTTCTCCATATCCTTAACAACACCTGTTATTTCCTATTTAAAAAATTATAGCCATCCTAATATATATGAAGTAGTATTTCATTGCAATTTTGATTTCTGTTTCCCTAATGAAATGATGTTTAGCATCTTATATGCTTTTTTGGCCATTCGATGATCTTATCCGGAGAATTGCCTACTGAAGTCCTTTGCTCATTAAAAAATCATTATTGTTGAGTTGTAAGAATTCCTTATATAGTCTGGATACTAAATCCTTATCAGATACATGACTTGCAAATATATTCTCCTATTGTATAGGTTGTTTTTTCACTTTTTTTAATAATGGCCTTTGCATGAAAGTTTATAATTTCGATGACATACAGTTTATCAAATTTTCCCTTTGTTGCTAGTGTTTTTGGTGTTATCTTTAAGAATCCACTATGAAATGCACAGGACAGATTGTATCGCTATGTTTTCTTCTAAGAGTTTGATGGTTTTAGCTCTCATATTTAAGTCATTGATTCATTTTGTGTTAATTCTTGTAGATGGTATGAAGTAGGGATCCAACTTCTTTCATTTACATTTAGTCCTCCCAGCATTCTTTGTTGAAGAGACTCTTCTCCCCCATTAAATGAACGTGGTACCTTTGTCAAAAATCAAGTTAAGTTTTACAGGAGTTTTTATGTAGTCCACGAAACTTTAAATAGTGTCTCCCTTGTGGAGTTGGCTGAGAGCCCCATTGTAGTACAGAGAATTGAGCCAAGCAGCAAATAGCAGATGTTCAGTATACAGCCTGGCCACCAGCCTTTCTTTGCATGAAATTCCAATGCACATACATATTCTTCTGTTGGATTTTCAGCAATAGTGACCTGCAAGAATTCCCAGTTTGTGAGTTTATAAATTTGGGATAGTTATTAAAAGAGAGATCTGGGGGTGGAGTATGAAAAAGAAAATAAAATGGAAGGTAGCTTGAGAACAGAGTTTTCCCATTCAGCCTGTCTGTGTATGTGAGGTGACTTTCCTTTTATACCAGTGCTGTCAGGTAGAAATGTAGACTGAGCCACAAATGCAAACCTCCTATGTAATTTTATATTTTCTAATAGACATGTTAAAAAAAGTAAAGAGAAGATGAGATTAATTTAATAATATATTTTATTTAGTCCTATATATAAAAATATTATGTGTTCATACTGTAGTCAATATAAAAATTATTGATGAGATTTTTTCACACTGAGTCTTTGAAATGTGGTGTGTATTTTACACTTGTAGCAAATCTCAATTTGGAGCAGCCACATTTAATGAATGGTACAGTTCTAGAGCAGGGACTGGTATACTCTTTCTGTAAAGGGACAGAGAGCAAATATTTTCACCTTTACAGGCCACGTAATCTCTGCAGCAGGCGCTCATCTCTGCATTCCTTTTTCCTCTTTGGATCACAAGCAGACATAGACAATATGTAAACAAATGAGCATAGCTGCATTCCAAGAAAACCTTGTCTACACAGATAGGTGGCAGGGAATATATGATGGTCAATTTTATGCATCAGCTTGCCTAGGCTAAGGGATGCCCATTATTTTGGGGTGTGTTTCTGGAGGAGATTAGAATTTGAATCAGTATACTGAGTAGAAAGACTGCCTTAGCCAAGGCCAGCGGTTATCCAACTGGTTGAGGACTTGAATAAAAAGGCAGGCGCAGGGCAAATTCACTCTTTCTGCTCAAACAGGTATACCCATCTTCTACTGCTCTCAGATACCAAAGCTCCTGGTTCTTGGACCTTCAGACTTAGACCACATCTTGTACCATTGACTCCTCTGGTTCTTAGGCTTTCCGGCTTGGGCTGGCACTATACAGCCAGCCTCCCTGGGCCTTCAGTTTACCACCAGCAGGTAGTAGGCCTTCTCAGCCTGTGCATTTGCGTGGGCCAATCCCACAGGAAGGTTTTTTGTATACATCTATGCTTATTCTATTGGTTTTGTTTCTCTGCCTAATATACCACATCTAGCTTGCACGTGGCAAGTCTGTGGGCTGCTGTTCTAGACTGGCCCTTTTAGCCCTGTCTGTCGCTGAAGGATCTTCTTTCCCCCCACAGTTGGTTGTTTAGGCCTATTAGTCCCTTTGCTCACTTCTAGTATTTTAACATGTCCAGCCTCTGGAAATGGATTTTCTCTGATCCTTCTGATTTTTTTTACCCAAAAGGAAGTGGGGTGGGGACAGGAGCTTCCTCTCTTGAGGGTGACTTGCACAGATACATGAGGGAAGCAAAAGAAGCTCTCAGAGAGAAGAGTATAAAACTTATTGTGTACCACTATTTTTTACCATGTGCAGATTCACTTTCTGCTAGTATGCCTCCTACTCCTCACTACTGAAAAGTAGTCTCTGACTCCTTCCCACCCACAGAAGTTCTCTCACAGTCTCCTAGCCCTGGAAGGTCCCTGGCTCTAAGAGGGAGCCGTGGGCTGGACGTGGTGGCGCACGTCTGTAATCCCAGTACTTAGGAGACTGAGACAGGAGGATCACAGGTTCGAGGACAGCTTCAGCAATGTAGCAAGACTATCAGTAACCTAGTGAGGTCCTGTTTCAGAACAAAAAATAAAAAAGGGGCTGGAGGTGTAGCTCGAAGGTAGAATGCCCCTGGATTCAGTCTTTAGTAACACACACACACACACACACACACACACACACACACACACGGATCCATGAGGAGGTAAGAAGTGAACCATAACCTTCATGTGGACAAGTACTGTGGCATGTTTACTTCTCTATTTTCAGCAGATGTTGAGATTCTTGCCCATTGGAGGGCCTCAATATGTATTTGTTGAATGAGTGAATTGATGAATGCTATTAGAGCAGCTCCTGGTCTGGACTCCCATCATTCAAATTGGTAATCATTTGGTTGCTAAAATCTCCTCTTGTGTTCTCAAGCTCAACATTGCTGTCCCCAGATTCCTCACGATGATGCTCCCGGCTTCACTCACCTGCCAGGAGCATCTGAGCCGTTCGTTTCCAATGACCCGGCATGCCTGGATTTATTGTGCATTTGATTTAATTTACTGAAGGTGACCTTACTGCATTTTTCTTCTGGAACTCTAGCAGGACCACGGTCGGTAGTGGTCCCCAGGGAGTGAATTGCAGGCGATGGCTCTCAGTCATTTTAGGATTCCCTGTTGGATGTAACTTTCATATGGCTGTCTTCCTGTGCGCAGACCTTGAGGCTGCTGATGCATTTTGTAGACAGGCAACAGCGACCTGTGGTTCATAGAACTGGAGTTCCATTACCTACAAGATAAGAACATTCTCACATGCAGGTGAACTGGATCATTGTTTCTGGGAACTCTGAAACACAAACGTCAAGAAAACCCATACCCTGATTTCCAAAGCTTTGGCATTTAATTGGGATGATAAATAGCATAGGTGAAACCAATTTACATGAAGTTGGGTATGAAAGAAAACCTCAAAACAATTTAACAAATTTCCACATCTCCAAGAAATAGGTAAAAGTTAGTAACAAAGTAATTCACAATATTTGAGATGGAGACAGGCGATTCCACCTTTGGGGCAACTGAGCGATTCTGATTTGCATTTCTCAGGATTTGATAGAAATGTTTATAACAAGTATGCTCCAGATTCTGGTGGTAACGTGTAAGACCTTCTGACTCTGCATATTAATGGAGCTTCTGAAAAGGTGTCTGAATTTTACAGTGAGAAATTTTAATGACTCCCGTTTCTGTATCATTAACAAGCTTCCCATGGTTACCAAAACTTGTAAGTGGTCACTTTGCCAGTGCAATTGTGTAGGGCTTTCTACATCTGAATATGACCTTGAATTAAGACAAATAAGCAAAATAACTTTTGCTTATAGTCCTTTTTTTGATGACCTAGAATAAATTTTACGATCATGTTGAAGCATGCCATTCCTCAGCTCAAAATCCTGCAGGCTTCCTAATCTCAATCCAAGGCCGAGTCCTTCACAAAGAATAGTCCTCCCCTCCCCTCTCCCTCTTCTTCAGCTACATGGGCCTCTTGCTGGCCCTCACATGCGCCTGCCCCGGGCCCTGCACCCAGGCTGTCTCCTTTGTGTAGAACGCTCCGCCCCCTGGTCACAGCACAAGTCTCCTTGTCTCCTTTAATGTAACCTTCTCAACGAGGCTACCAGACCTGCCATTTAAACTTTCCGCCCCTCCATCTTCCTGATCCCTTGAAAGCTGCGCTATTTTTTCTTTGTGTACTTAACATTTAACTATTCTGCATACCATTTAATTTAGTCACTTAGAAAGTTTATTGTCTATCTGCCTCCACACCACTAGAATCTAAACTTCCTAAGTACAGGATCTTTGCCCTCTCTGATCAGTGATGTGTCCTATTATATAGAAGTCTCTGTGATGATGGAACCCTAAATGGAGGATACTAGCCTTGTCTTCCACATCTGCTAGTGGAACACTTAAAATGTGTTTGTGCAAATAAGTCCCTGAATTTTAATCAGTTGAAATTTAATAGTGCCATATTGGATGCCACTGATCTTGAAAGTTTATTCAATTCACAAATCAACGTCTTATCTTTCTAGACCATTGCTTCTTACACATTTCTTTTTTTTTTTCTTTTTGGTACTGGGGTTTGAACCCAGGGACGTTCTACCTCCAAGCTACACCCCCACGTTCTATTTTATTTTTTATTTTGAAACAGGGTCTCACTTAGTTGCTGAAGCTGGCTTCAAACCTGTGGTCCTCCTGTCTCAAGCCTTCCAAGTACTGGGTTTATAGGTGTGTGCCACCATACCGGGCTGCTTCTTATACTTTAAAGGAATCGCCTAGCAATCTTGTTAAGAATGTGGATTCTGACTTAGGAGGTCTAGGGTAGGGCCCAAGGGTCAATCTTTCTAACAAACTCTCATATCATACCTCTTTATACTTTAAGTAGCAGGACTCTAAAAAACTAATTCTGCCTTGCTTTTAATTTGTGTGTTACTGAGACAGGCCATGTGGTTTTCATTTCTTGGGCAAGAGAGATTACTAAACATTACTTATTATGCCCAAATAACAGCCTGTTAGGCCCAAATAACCACAGAAAGAGAAAAATTATTCTGTTATCCATAATATTAATGCAATTCTATATGTACCTTTTCTCTTTAATTTGGTTAAATTCAGTTGTGGTTGATACAGAATTTTTATTGTTGTTATTGTTAAATTATGATTTCTTATATGCCAGTTTGCAGCTGCCTCATGTGCCTATTTGCCTTGCAGCCCATCTTTCCAGGTCACTGAAGATGTGTGCCCGTTCCCACTCGCAAAGGATTTTCGAGTTATGCTGGACGGCTCAGTTCTGCATCCTTCTGTATCTGATAGAGCTAGCTAAATCAAACTCCCACAGTTTAAAAAAAATCTCATCAATCTTTTCCTTGTTATAATCACGTTGCTCATCTACAGAATAAACACCACCCAGTTATTCCCTCAGGGATGAGTTTAAATCTTGTTCCTATGCCTTCCATTGCTGCAAGTCTCTGATCGTTCTTGATTAGCATGTGCTCTATTACAGGTGGATTCTTTGTCAGGGCGGTAAATCTTGGTGTAGATCAATTCTAGGTGTTGTTAGCATTTAACAACAATTAAGGTACTGATGAATATATGTAATATCTCCTGATTTATCATTCCCTTATAGGCTCTTCCCAAATATATCAGAGGTACAATTTAGAGTACCTGTCAGGAGAAAAAAAGTTAAAATCATCTTCAAAACTGGGTGTTGTTTGGTTTCCCTCTGAAGAGAGTGAGAATGGGTGTGTATTTGAACCTGTCTGGCAGAGGCCTAATCTGCTCTCCCACCATACCTGTGGCAGCCCTGCCTGACCCTGGCCCCAGGAATGTTCTCTGACCTCAGGACTCCTCGCTGACCCCCAGCTTGGACTCTGTTTTCTGCTCTCTGCCTGAAGTGCCATCTACCCATCTCCTGTACCCTCTCCTACCCCTCAAAGATGATCTACTCAATATGGAAAGGTCACAGCAACAACGTGCACAGCAGTAGGTAGTATTTGTTGAGCACTTTTGATCTATGGAGCACTGTGCTAAGCGCTTTACGTTCTTTCTCTCATTTGACCCGTGCTGCCATGAATGCTCTGAGCCAGGGCTTACTGTGTTCTTTTGTTGTTGTGTTGCATATAAAGAAGTAGAGGCTTTGAGAGGCCAAATAACTTGCCCAAGTTCAAACAGTTAGTGGGTGCGAGAGCCTGGGTTTGAGGCAAGGATATCTGATTCTAGAATCCTTCTTTCCATCTATTTCCCAGATTTCTCCTTCCCCTGGGACTTTCCTCCTTCCTCTCATTTGCTTCAAGGCAAATGAAATTAGTGCCATTAACTGAGACCTGGGGTCTGAGATCCTGCGGTCTCTCCCCCAGTCATCCTATACCACCTTGTACCTACCAGTGGCAGTCCCCTGATATTAGAGGTTTATGTGTTTGTCCTCCTTGCTCAACTGTTTTTGAGGCAGGGAGGGCCCATATCTTACTCATTTTTATATCCCTGGCATTTCTTCTGAATTGTAGAAACCTATTTGGATTTTCCCTAGCTTGTATTTCTATATAGTAAAATTTCCATGGTAATGAACTTGAAGCTGTGAGCATACTTAATCACCTGTGCAGAATGGGAAAGCCCAAGTCTAGTGTATTTACATATAATAATCTAATTGGGTAGACTGAGCTGAAGCTACTACCTTTACAACCCAACTTTAGTGCTTGGAGGATGAGCCTGGGTATGGACAGAGAGCTTCTGTGTTTCTCTTAGTTTAAAACAATAGCAATTTAGTGCTGTGCTGGTAAGTGTTTAATACCTGGTTATGCAGGAACAAAAATGTGTGCTCGTGCACACATGTGCAAGTGTGTGTGTGTTTATTATCAATTTTACTGATATAAAGGACATGTAGCATACAATTTCTAAATAAAATAGTTACTATTCTTTACTGTAAGTTATTGTAAATCCCGGATAGTTGATAGATTGTCATACAATGCATGTGATGGTTTTTGCTAAACTCTTGAATCCATAGTCAGTCTGTGTTTGCAATTGATGAACAATTGCCATTTGGTCATAAATATTATATAACGGTCTTAAATATAGGAAGAATGTGTCCTCTAATTTTTCCTTTTTGGTGCTCTTAAGCATATCACAGCTACAGATATGGCACACTTGAAGTGGATCTGCCTATTTTCCAAGACTCTCAAGTCAACAAAAAATTATCAAATCTTGGTTTGTTGCATTTGCCGATTTGGTTGATTTCAAGCTATCACGGTGATGTCACTGAAAGTAGAATTGGGCAGTGATGCACAGTAACATTCTATTATAAAGCATTTCCACTCTACAGATACAAGAGATGTAAGTAATCTTGACTAGTGTAGGTAATAAAGGATTAGGATGTGAGGAGCTTTGTGTATTTATTAGTTTAAAAAATTTTTGGTTATAGGTTTTATATTATGATATACATAATTATATAACTTATATACATAAATAATGACTGTGGTAGCCAGGCAAGGTGGCATATGCCTGTAATCCCGGTATTTGGGAGGCTGAGACGAAGATCGCAGGTTTGAGGCCAGCCTCAGCAACATAGCAATATCCTCAGGAACTTAGGGAGACCCTGTTTCAAAATAAAAAAATAAAATAGGGCTGGGGGTACAGCTTGAAGGTATAATGCTCCTGGGTTCACTCCCCAGTATGAATCAATCAACCAATCAATCAATAAATGGCTGTGGTTAACACCGGCTTGCAAAATCCCTGAAATTTAACAATTGGAGGTAAGCCTATACGAGACTGCTCTAGCACACAACTGGGTCTCTCCAGCTCAGATGTGGCATTTGATTATCAGATTTGCTGTATGGGAGGAGGAGACTTGAATTCCAAACTCTGCCTTTTGCTTTCAGTCTATAAGTTAAATAACTTACTGTCTGCTGAAGCCTATTGTTAGCTGTAAGTTATTTTGTGTGTGTGTGTGTGTGTGTGTGTGTGTGTGTGTGTGTGTGTGTGTGTGTTACTGGGAATTGAACTCAGAGGCATTCTACCTCCCAGCTACACCCCCAGACTGATTTTATTTCTTATTTGGAAACGGTCTCACTAGATTGCTGAGAGCCAGACTAAATTGCCGAGGCTGTCCTTGACCCTGCAATCCTCCTGTCTCAGCCTCCCAAGTACTAGGATTACAAGTGTGCGCCACCAGCAGCTGTAAGTTATTTTATTTTATAAGACGGGGGGAAAGAAGTGCAGATGCCACTGTTGGGTGCTCCCTGTGAGCCGGGCCCCGAGTTGAGAGCTTCATATGTATCATGCTGTCTCTTCTTGAATTCTTTATGAGCCAAGTACTACTATTATCTTCATTTCTAGAAGGGGAAACCAAGGTTTGGGGAGAGTTGGATGTGCACAGGTCAGTGGTGGAGGATGGTCTCAGACCCAGACTCCAGAAACACTCGTGGCTTCTGCAGGGGGATGCAGAGATGAGAGGGGGTGACACATGGCAGGCACAGAGTACAGACCAGCCTCTCTTTGTCATATTTATCCTTTCTTTTCTTCTTCACTCTTCTTCCTGAGGTGGATATGTTGGTGGGAGAATGCCCCTTTCTCCCCCTAGTGGAAAATCATTCCATGTTTGTTGCAAAACAAGAAAAAAATAAAATGCACGAAACATATAGAGGTAAAAATGAAGAAGACTTCTGATCCTATCCCCCAGAGATAACCAAAACTTTAACCATTAGGGGTATATACCAATAAAATTTTATGTGTATAACATAGAAAATATAAATTACACATAATAAGGCAAATAACATGCACTTTTATTTATTTAATAACTATTTCTTTCCATTGTGGTTTCCTGAGTTTAGAAAGAATGACCCTTTTGAGACCTTTCAGGCCTTTGGAAAGTAAAACATAAAGGCTGGAACTATAGAAACAGAAGTGACATGTAATCACCAAATCTTTTCCTGCTTAATCCAGTTATTCTCCACATAAGATAGTCACCAGCAAGCACTACATGGCTGATTTGAGCTTAACTTCCCTATTTTACTTTTCACCATCTCTTGTTATGTGTGCAGAAGAGGGTCAAAATATGGGTGATTGATAAAGTCAGTATCAACTTCCCAGATAATTTCATATTTGGTCGAACATTGAGAATGCTTTCCATGTTTCCACGTCTGCTCTGGAAATCTGAATTCTGTTAATACCCTGTCAATAAGGAAGAAAGATAAGTTCTTTCAGGTCCAAGGTGCTTATTCATTCCAAAGGTCACAGTAAACTAAAATTCATACCTTGGTGCAGGCTAGATGTTCACGCATCTAGCACCTTGGAGACATTGCCCATGAAGAACAAGCTCATGTGAGTGACATTTGGTCCCTGACCTAAGGGTACTTCTGGGGCCTTTAATCTCCTGCAGCAACAATCACATTTGACCACAGTCAGTGAAGCGCTTCCCTTTTTACATTCAGTTATGTGACCAGTGAAATCATTTAATAAGCTCTGTGCTACAACCCATGATACAGAAGCCCTGTGTGCTCTGGCCCAATAAATCCTTATTTCTGTCTTGATCTTCAGATGCCTAACAGGTCACAGAACCCTGAAATAAATGTTTTCATATTTTGCAATAAGAATATGTTGGTTGTTTTCCAGTTTAAGATGGTCATGCTATATAGAGGTGTAAGCATAATATCTAACTGGGGAATGGAGGGTAGAGAGCAGGTGCATTCTCTACTGACCATTGATAGATATAGAAAAGAAATGTGTAAAACATTATCATCTTTATAGCTCTAAACAGTGTCTTGAAAACAGTGGCATATGGTAAGGTTAGGGCTCAAAGAAGAAAATCTTGTCTTTGTATATTAATCAGGATTGCTCTGTAAAGAGTGGTTCCTGAAAAACTCCAGTAGTTATTAATAGAGGCAATGTTTAGTATATTTTATTTTATTGTATATTGTTAATAGCAATGATCATATTTCATTTTAAAGATAAATTTAAAAAATAAATTTGGTCTCTTTTGAAATATTTTGATAGCTTGATTTAAATTATAGTTTTGTAACAGTATATATTCACCTGGCATTGTTGAAATATTCCATCTTTTTCATTTAGTGAGAACCAGCTTCTTGATGATTTTTCTTTATCCTTACTTTGTTCCACAAATGTAACCATAAACCTACAATTACATAGATTTTTTTTTCTTGAAAAGAAAAAGAAAAGCCAAACAGAAGCTCTTCCCTTAAGAAATAAAACTTGGCCTTAGCAGAGAACTTAAAGCTTAGGAGAGTTCTTAGCTCAGCCTCTTTGAACACCTAATTATATCAGTTTTCTTGCATCAGAGGAAGAAAGTTAGCACAGTTGTCCCTCAGTACCTGTCATTTTTAGACATAGAATGTCCCCTGAAGAGTAAGTCGTGAGGGCTGTAATCTCATCCATGGATAATCCCTCTGTAATGGATTTACTGGGCAGTAACTTGGGCAGGTAGGGTGTGGCTGGAGGAAGTGGGTCTCTGGGGGGTGCAGCCTTGGGGATTCTATGTGGCTCTTCCTCCCCTCACTTGCTTTCTTGCTTCTGGCCTCCATGATGTGAGAGCAGAGCATTGCTCTCTCCCTCTCTGCTTCCTGCTGCCATGCCCTCATATTGCAGACCTCAGCCTCACATGGACTGAATCCTGGAATCTTCAAAAACTGTGAGCAAATAAATCTTCCTTCCTCTAAATTGTGTTATCAATTGCTTTGAATTATCCAGTGATTGACCGAGACAGTACCTAGGGGGGATTGGTTCCATGTTCTCTGTGCATACCAAAATCCACAGATACTCAAGTCCCTTATATAAAATGCTATAGTATTTCAGCAAAACCTGCTTATCTCCTCTCATAAAATTAAATGATCTCTTGATTACTTATAATACCCAACGCAGTGCAAATTTTATGCAACTAGCTGTTGTAGTGTATTGTTTAAAGAATAATGACAAAATATCTGGACATGTTCAGTATAGATGCAACTTTTTTTCTGAATATTTTGATCCATAGTTGATTGAATTTGCAGGTGTGGAACTCATGGAGAAAGGGGGCTGATTGCATTTTAGAGTTTGTCTCTGTATTGTTTTTATAAATACTTTTATTGGTGCATTGTAATCATACATCATAGTGAGATTCAAAGTGATACAAATGTATATGCACAGGTTTCTTTTAGGGAAAATAGAGTTGAGTTTCCTATAAAAATCTTAGTATTAAAAAAATTTAAGTGAGTTCTTTGGAATTTAGCCTCCTCCCTCCTTTTTCCTTCTCAGCAATAGATTTTTAAGACTTAGTCTGTGTAGATCGTTTTACAAAGACGCTTATAGATGACAAGAATATGACCCTCATGTGTAGCAGAATCTCTTCTATTCTGTTTGCATCATAAATTTCATTTTATAGAATATGTCATATTCTCCCATTATTTTCACAATTTGATTGGCTTTTTTAATACCGAACAAGATTAAAGTCATATGAATAAATGAGGATGTTACCTTAGACATGCCTTTTACTTTTGTGCCAGGAGACTAGGTTGTCTGACTTGAGCAGTACAAGAAATGACAGCTATTCTCAGAGAGATCTTAGCAGGAATGTGAAAGAGGGTCACACTAGCTGGCTCCCAGGGAGTGTTTAAAGCTATGGAGGAAAGAAGATCCTTTTGCACTGAAATACCAAGGGATAACGAGAGCTGTAGTATCACACCACACGGAGTGTGAGTGTGAAAGAACCTACATGTCACTACGTTTTGGGAATCTCATTAGATGCTGCTAAAACAGCAGCATTTTGTTCTCACAAATGGCAAACTATGAGACTTCCTAGTTAATATGTTGAAGAGACTCAAATTATACTTGTTGATTGGTTTTCTTCTCAAAATGTGTTATTGGTATGCCCTTTCTTTCCTTCCTCCTGCCTCTCCCATGCCCCCAAGAGCCACAGAGTAGTATTTTATAATTTTCAAGGAATAAAAACAGAAAGAAAGCCGGGCGTGGTGGTGCATGTTGTAATCCCAGTACTTGGGAGGCTGAGACAGGAGGATCGCAGGTTCACGGCCAGCCTCAGCAACTTGTGAGGCTCTCTGCAACTTAGTGAGACCCTGTTTCAAAATAAACAATAAAAAATCGGGCTGGGGATAGAGCTCAGAGGTAGAATGCCCCTGGGTTCAATCTCCAGTACCACACACACACACATACACACACACACAAAAAAAAAACCCACAAAAAACAAAAAGAACCTACCTGAACAATTGATACTGGGAATTTGCCAAATTATGTCCAACTAATAAGGTTCTTCATAAACAATCTTGATTGTTTGAACTAATCTCGAATACATTTTATCACACAATTACATATAATAGATAATACATACATATAGTTATACATGAGCTGGATGTGGGTGTATTATAGCTGAAAAATCAGATATTACTATAGAGTAGACAATAAGCACATATCCCTTTGAAAGAATATTCCTCCTAAGTAAGGCCAGGCAGCCTATTTTTTCCACTATGCAAAAACAGGAAAACCAAGCTTCAGTTCTAGAATTGTCATTTAACTTAATTGTTCATGCTTTATTTATCCCATTACTGTGAGGATGACTGCTAGCGCATCTAATTTAGAATCTCAGTGCTACTCTGTCCGGTCTATTATCTTTAAGGTTTATCAGCTTTATGGTCAAGCTAACAATTTCTGTTTTACTGATGATAGATGTGCTGAAAGGGAATGAAGACCTGATCAACGTGGAAATAATCACAGTAGAGGTTTAAGTGAGAAAGTGGATTTATCCCATGTGTGAGAGAAATGCAAAATATAAACATCATATAGGCAGTGGTTAACTTAGGCATGGCATGATTTATAAGTGAGTATAAGTTAGTTTTTGCTTTCTTGATTTGATAGAAAAGAGAATAATATGAGAGAGATTCTATTCTACCTCGTCTCAGTCGCCTTACAGGTCTTTGCTTTGAACTTTGATTGCTGCCCTGATATATGTTCATGGTATCTGACTGCCCAACAACCCTTCTGGTCTTGGGAGAGGTTTGTATCACAGCTAAAATCCCTTGGGGATTAAAGTTAGGAAGCCAGAATTAAATAACTGCTTGTAGGAATAGAAATTGGGCATTTACTTCTCCTCCCAAATATTGTGAATAGTAATGTATGTAGTGTTTAAATTCCTAACAGCAAGTTGGTTTGCTATTTACTCACAAGTAATGGGTCCAGAATTCTCTTTCATTTTTCTAAATTGGAAATAAAGCACCCACATTGTTTCTTTTTCCTTGATTATTCATTTGCATCTTAGTGGCATATTGATTCGGCCTCTTGTGGGCCTGGCACATTTTTAAGCCCTGGTTTCCTCACTTACTAGCAGGGTGACTTTGAGAAAATCATTCACTTTTTCTCAGGCTTAGTTCACTATCTGTATAATGAGGATGATAAAAGCACTTACCTAAAAGACTTGGCCTGAAGATTAAATTAGAGAATACCTATATACTGCTTGGTACATTGTACATATTCAGATAAATAATTTCTGTTATTTTTATTTTTGTTATCAGTTTATCTTAGAGTTCAAGTCCTATTTCTGAATTGCAGTAGAGTTATTGCTATTGGCTCCTACCATTATTATTATTATTGTTGTTGTTGTTGTTATTTCTTCTCCTCCTACTTCTTCTTCCTCCCCTTCCCTCCTCCTCCTCCTCCTCCTCCTCTTCCTCCTCCTCCTCCTTCTCCTCCTCCTCCTCCTCCTCTTCCTCTTCCTCCTCCTCTTCCTCCTCCTCCTCCTTTTCTTCTTCTTCTTCTTTATGATACTGGGTATTGAACCTACCAGTGTTCAACCTCTGAGCTAAACTCCCACCCCTAATTTATTTTTAATTTTGAAACAGGGTCTCACTAAGCTACTGAGGGTCTCACTAAGTTGCTGAGGCTAGCCTCAAACCTGCAATCCTCTTGTCTCAACCTCCCAAGTACTGAGATTACAGGAATACACCACCATACCTGGTTTGCTGTATCTTCTTTTTCCTTTTTTTGGTAGAAATGTGTAACTTTGAAATTTTCTTTGTTACCATCCTTCCTATGTTTTGTGGCAATTACTTTTTCTTTAGCTGCTTCTGCACAAAGCAGGTATTCCTTTTTTGTATCAACTAATTATTTTTTTTATTCTGAAAGATATTATAGAATAAATCAATGTCTTTATAGAAGAAGATACTGCCCCATCATTACCAAATTCTTTACAGTATTATTTCAGCAAATCATTCACTTGTTTATATGTGTATTTTCTAGATATTTGTGGAGCCTATTAGGCACTAAAGTGGCAAAATTGAATGAGTCCTGGACTCTGTCTTCAAGGAGTCTAATGTGAGTTCAGATATGGTCCTAATCATGGCTTATGGGAGAACAAGTTATGTAAAAGATGTGCCTGATTCATACAAATGGGAAAAACAAAACTGTCTTGGGAAATAAGGCTTAATTTTATCAAAACTTGTGTTATCAGCCTTCATGGCTCTTGAATATGTCCAGAAGTTCCCTTAAGAATCTCTGTAACTGTTTTTATCAGCACATCTTCTAATTAAACTTGCTTTCCTCAGAGCACTAACATTCACAATAATTAAAGTGTACACACACACACACACACACACACACACGCACACACACACAGCCATTGTCTTCTATTTTACTTTCAGTTGTTCTCTTCACTTCTGTTGCAGTAGGGTTGCTTTTTGTGCTATTTTGTGACCCTTGCATGTGCCCAGGTCAGCTTTGTGGAGAAAACCGGGCATCCACACCCCTTTGGGAGTTTGGGATTTCTGTGTGTGTTCTATCACTGGGCAGACTTTTAGAACAGATCCTGTTTATACATTGCCTGTGTGTTGTATATGAATCTGACTTTCATTTGCACACAAGCACAGATTATTCACACACAGAGTGCTCCACTGGAGAGCCAAGTCTGTACTTTGTGGTCGCTATGAAAATCCAGGTGCTCATTTCATTAGTCATGGAGCTGAGCGTTCTTGTGAATTCTGATGCTAGAATTCGGATTTCTCACAGAAAGAAATGTCCAACAGACAAAGTCTGGTTTCCTTATAGCCACAGGCTCTTATCCATAAATAACCCATTATCAGGAAGTTACTTTTAGGAAACCAGGCAATATTAATTTGTTTTTTCTTAAACGAATAGCTTCTATACAAAGTTCCCAAATCCCCTGTCTTTTAAGTAATGCTTATACTGAAACATGCATTCCTCTGTCCTACTCTTTTTCTTGTTCCGCTCTCTTATCTTACTCTTTTGGCAATTTGGTACTTATTTGTATTGTTTCCTGTTTTCCACCCTAGGGATAAACTCCTTATTGCTTTTTAAAATCCATGTTGATTAATCATCGATTTCCACTAATCACTCCTTGCTTCTCCTTTCCCTTCTCTTCTTCTCCCTCTAGCTTTATTCCACCCACCTGCTTCTGACTCAAATTATGGCTCATGTGATGAGCAGTCTAGCTTAGGAAATCAGGTGGCGTATGGGCTGTGGAGAGTTTCTTAAATGTATTTACAACTTTTATGAGCGCTCATCCTCTTTGGACTGCTTCCGTCTGTCTGGATGAGGCGGGCACACGCGGCACAGATGTTCACAGAGGCCTAGGAGAGTAGACGAGTGAAGGTGAAGTCTCAGCGCAATCATGTTGCTGAGCGGTTGAGCAAATAGTCATCAACACTTATTAGACTGAAAAAAACTTTTAAGAAACATGAGAAAGAAGCACCTTTGAAGATTTATATTGTTCCTCTGTGCTTTGATGTCTACCAGTCCTTGGGATGTTGTGTGTGTGGGTTATTTTCCTGCTTTTCATCCCACTTGACCCTCAAGTAAACAAGAAAACATTTTCCAATAGTCACTATGCTGAATTCATACCCAGAGTCCTAAAATTACTATACTAAATTGAAATAGAAAGGGACAGGAGGGAGGGAGGGAGAGGGAGATTGAGACGCGTTCCTTTACATCCCGCAGCAGTGGAGCCATTGCCTTGTGTCCAACCAAATGTACACACTTGCTCATCTGACCCAAGTTCAGAGTGTTGCTTTGCTTTAGAGCCACAGTGCCAGTCCTGAAGGCATGCCTCCCAGATCTTAATATAATTACTTCTTGCTTCCTGAGATGTAATTAATTAGATAAAAAGAGATCAAGCGGAATCCGAGAGGATGTAAGAGTCTTTCTAGACAGTAGTGACACGGCTTCCGAGCCCTGATGAGAAGCCACTAGATCCAGGGACACAAACTTTTCCATCAGCCCATTGTTGGGGCTGGAGAACCTCTTCAAGGAAAGAACCCGTGAAAGTTGCATAGAGGAAGGCTTATTCGTTGGATAAAAAATAATATTTTTCCCCTAAAGTTGGAGGATATTTCTTTTTCTTGCTTAGTCTTTGTCTACCTAGGACTGTCTGCTTTACCTGACAGCAAGGCCATTTTATGGAAAATATTTCAGACTCTGGATCAAGTGCTTTGTCTACTGTCTCTGCTAAATTAATTTCACTCCGACAGCTGACCACCAAGTCAGGCCCCATTCTGTCTGACAGCTTCTTTGGTTCAGAAAATGTAGCTTCTCCAGCAACCTCATCTTTTCATGTATCCTTTAACAGCCTTCAAGATGAGAGAGAGAGAGGATCTTTAAAATTTCTCATATGTATTTTTTGGAGGGTGCTAGGGATTGAACCCAGGGCCGTTCTAACTCCAAGCTACATCCCCAACCCTATTTTTATTTTTTTATTTTGAAACAGGGTCTCACTAGTTTGCTGAGGGTCTCGCCGAATTGCTTAGTCTGGCCTCCTAGAACCTGCCATCCTCCATTCTCAGCCTCCAACATATTGGGATTATATACATTATTGCATGCATGTGCCACCACACCCTGCTCATATATGTATTTTTTAATCTGGGAGAGTTGTGAAGTCATGTAACTCTCTAGCTTCATAGCTGCTGGAGAGATGTCTCTCCCTCTGTCTCTCATGTCACCCTCCAGACATACACCTCATTCTCTTCAAACAGTGATGCTTGCCAGAAAAA
This sequence comes from Glis glis, assembly GCA_004027185.1. Taxonomy (NCBI): domain Eukaryota; kingdom Metazoa; phylum Chordata; class Mammalia; order Rodentia; family Gliridae; genus Glis; species Glis glis. The sequence continues at coordinate 19,022 of PVJS01009512.1, forward strand.
AGACATGAGATAAGGGAAATAAATGAATGCAATAAGCTTTCTTTCTAGTCGTAGTTGAAGAATCATGGAAACTCACCTTCAAATTTGTACATTGTGGGCTGGGGAGTAGCTCAGTGGTAGAGTGTATGCAGGAGGCCCTGGGTTTAATCCCCAGTACCCTCCCCCAAATAAAAGGAGTAGCACATTGTTTCTGGTCCTTGGTCCCCTTCCAGGGAGAGAGGATGAATTCCTGCCACAGGTGTTCTGAGTGTTGGAGGGATGAGGGGATGGTGATGCTCTTTGAGCCAGCATGTGGAGAGGCATGCTGGATGCGGGTAAATGGCGAAAAACACTTAGCCCTTGGCATGGCCCTTCTCCTCTAGCCTCTTTGTTCCCTCTCCTGCCCCTCCTCAAATTGTTAGGTAGTTAGATTAGAGATGAGCAGGGTAGGGAAATAAATGGGACAGAGGATTCAATCAGACCTCATGAGAAGAGATAAGGACTAAAATTGCTATTTTAGAGACTGCCTCCACCCCCTAGGGTTTCACTTAGACTCCCCAGAGAAAGTTCCAAGGGAGCAAAGACTCATTAAGCTATGGTGCAAAAGGAGGCAGTGACCTTCCCAAATGCATATGTATTAGGAAAAAGGTTTCCAGGCTGAATAAAACTCACCATGTGGAAGACTTCATGCCATTTTCCACTCCCAGAAACAGACTGCTACAGACCCTCTCTCTGGAGCATAACTTCTTTGTTTCATGCCATTTCTCACCCCAGGAAAGCAGCCCTTTCTGGACTCTCTCTTGAACATAACCCCAACCCTTTCTCTGGAATGTAACTCCCTTTATCACAGCCTTCTTTTATTACCATGCCCCCATTTCCTTAAATAAGCCTCTTATATTCCCAACTTGTGCTTTCTGATTGAATTCTTTCCTTTGGAGAAGCAAGAATTGAGGAGAAATTACTCCCTGGTAACATAGTCTGGTGCCATGACTTGGATCTTTAACTGGGACCGCGCCAGGAATAAGAGGTAACAACTGACTGGTTTAGACCGACCTTCTTATTTTACAGACAGGAAAATGAGGTCCAGAAAGAGGTCAAGGGACTTTTACAAATATTATTAGACCTTGAGAAACACACTTTCCCTATTATTTTATTAGGTGTTTCTTAGAAGGAAAACCATGAAAGAAATCAGACTGGTATTGCTATTGAGACAAGAATTATATTAAACAGTAGGTATCTTTGTTCTCAAATGAAAAATAACTCATGTTTTATTCCTATGGTGAGTCAGTAATACGATTTAGCCATCCCATATTTGAAAAGGCCTTGCTGCTTTAAGTTTCCCTCCTCCTTCTCTGATACCATCATGCCATTTAATCCCCTCCCCTTTTCTCTTTCTTCCTTCTTTCTGGTTTCTTTTTTGCCATGCTGAACTCAATAACATATTTGTGAAGACACTTAAAAAGGGATTATTCTTTAAAATCTGCTACAGCATCAAAGCAGCATATTTGTATTTTAGACAGGAAGTAAAAAGCCTGTAAATAGAATGCAAGATGAATTTTTATAATCCTAGAACACTATTTCAAAAGCACTAGAAGAGATTGTTATTTAAAAGAACCTTTGTAATGAGTCTTGTGGTAAAACAAATAATTAGTATCATATTTGTTTGGAAAGTTAATCAGATCCACAATTCAGTGATTTGGAGATATTAGCTATTCAGAAACCCAATTTCCAAGGGGAGAGCAGATCAAAGAGCAAATCTGAAGGCAAGACCAGGAAATATGCCTTCTAATTCCAGGAATAATAATAAGGCAGAAAAAACAAAGCAAAAAGCTCCTTAACCTTGGAAGTTTTCTGGAAAAAATATAATCCTTGATTTCTTCATAATAAGTTTAAAGAGTTGCAAAGAACATAATTTCTGGTGTACTGTAAGTATTGACATTTAAAATTAAATGGTAAAATAAAATTTAAAGTATATCCATTTGTAATTTATTACTATAATAATTTTCACTATTGTCTACTTAGAAACATAAGAAATTTTCTTTATTGGTTGAAAAATTTACAATATTCCTTTTTTTCACTCATATTTTGTTTTCTAGCATCCCAGGATTTTGTCTATATAATATACTTCAAGGATCTTATTGATCATCATATAGACTTAGAACATTAATAATTTAATAATTCTGGAATACATATTCTTCTGTATGTAAAATACATTGGATTAAGTTTTTTTAGCACAAGGTTGGTTAAATCCATAAATATTTAACAAATATTGATAAACAATCATCAAATATAAAAGCTATATTTATTGGAACTTCATATATTAATGAGATGAGCAGGGATTTTTTTAAAAAAATTAGTTCCTTTACCAAGTCAAATATTATTCATTTCAGAAACAAGGTGGATTTAGTATAAATTCAGTTTTTCATATTTTTTTGATGTAAGCATTGAAATCTTTCTCACATAAGTAGATAACAGTGGAAGAAGGATTTTTATGTCATTGAATGTTTTAAAACTCCTTATCAGATTTATGCCAAAAATCACTCAGTGGATTCTTATCAAATTACATTTTATTTATTTATGTATTTATTTATTTATTTATTTATTTGCAGTACTGGGGATTGAACCCAGGGGCATTCTACCTCTGAGCTACGTCCCCAGCCCTATTTTTTATTCTTTATTTTGAAACCGGGTCTCACTAAGTTGCAGAGGGCCTCACTAAGTAGCTGAGGCTGGCCGTGAACCTGGATCCTCTTGTCTCGGCCTCCCCAGTACTGGGATTAAACGCGTGTGCCACCATGCCTGGCTATCAAATTACATTTTATGATCTATTGTCTGATAATTCAATTCTTCAATTTTGCTGAAAGGAAAAACTGTCTTAAAATAGGATTTGCTACTCATTCACTGAAGACATTCACTTTCTCTGATTTGTGAGAAGTACACCCCAAGGCTTACCAAAGTTTTTCAGGTGCTCATTAATTATGCCTGTTTCTCTTTCTCTTAGAGGCACCATGTTGAACCTGATATACTCAGAGTTTGGAAGATAGAAATATTCAAAATTTCAATATATCTCTGCTAGTATGATTTTCAATTTTTGGACAAGATGCTTTGGCTTATCATATGCTTGAAACACATTCCAGGAAAACCTTTGTGCAGGTTCAGCTCATTAAGCTTATGGAAAATATCCACCATGTAATCTCTTTTGAAGATGTATTTGATCAGTCAGTAAGTTAGGTCAGACTTAACTTTCAGGTTGGATTTTTGCATTCAGATAGACTTCCTTATAGGCCTTTGCATGCCTGCCACTCCACATCTGAGTCCTCAGTGTAAGAATGGATTGCTAGTTATGGGGAGGAGGTTTGCAATGAATCTGCCCATGGAAGAAGTAAGGTAACATCTCAGTTGGTGTTTTATATTGATTCTCTTTTTGCTTTGCTCTCATGGGACTTTTTTCTCAGTAGCAATGTATTCTTGACAATGGCTTGTGGATGAAAAGGCAAAAACTCTTTAAGTGGAGACGGTCATCACCATGACTCCTGGGCTGCAGGTGCATTTGCAGATCAATTTTAGGAAGAAAGTTGAGGATCTGGAAATTGATTCTCTTAAAAACATCTGGTTCTGTGAGCTCCAGTTGGAATACCACAATTAGAAAGTCTGTAAAAAGCAGAAGAATGAAGATACGTATCTGCCAGGATAGGGCCATTTAGTGACAATTAGTTTAAATCCCCTTCATGGTGGGTTAAATCTGAGGATTTTAATAGTTGACATTCATATTGGTGACAAGGATTTACCCAGAATTTGTAAGTACCAGTTTTTGCCTAAAGTAGCATTTCAGTTCAATTTCCATTCCAGAGGAAGCTAAAAATACAAGGTAAACTCTTTGATACTGCCAATGGTAGACTCTTAGAATCTGTCTTTTGCACCTAGTTCCCATGACGGAATATTTTACAACTTGTCATAAATAGGAACCTCTTAAGAATCAGTTTTTTAGCATTCTACAGCAGTAGTTTTAAACAATTTGGAAAATTCTGTAAGCGAATACAAGAAACTGCCTGTAATTTAACTCTAAGAACTGATAACTAAGCTAGTGCATGTGATTTCTTGGTTGTTCAGTGGCCTATTAATTCAAGATTTTCTACCTTGTGGAGAGAAAGGAAACATTACCAGATCATGTAAAGCAATTCTTCTTACTAGAGAATGTGAATTAAAATTATCCTCCAATAATTTATCATTAATGTGTCATTATGCCAATAAGGTATCATACCATTACTCCCGCATATACTGAAAATTCATTGGAATTACATAAATTGGGTTTTTTTCCAATTGTTGTTTTCTGTAAAGCAGAATTGTCAGCTCTTTTTATTATCTAGTTCTCCTTTCATGTTTCTGTTACAATAAGAAATATTCAAATCTATCTTAGAACTAAAGTACTTATTTTGTGTGCAAATAAACTGGTGATACAAGAAAAATCAGAGAAGATCTTAGGTATATCTCTTACGGTATTGGCAGTGTCAGTACTGATAGGACTGAAGGAAAGCTCGTGGTCCTAACATAGCTATCATGCAGGCGTTTGCATGGTGTTGTCCTTGGCCATTAGACAGAATATCAAGCTTTATCCCCCTCAATTGTTGGGTCCCAATTGACCAAGTAACAGGTCTACCCAGAAGCTACATGGTTGTGCATGATACTCAATGAACACTAGTTTCTTCACTTAGAAAATGGGGATGATATTAGTACTTATCACATAGGATTGTTGTGTTGAAGAAATAATTAAGTGTATGTAATGCATTTTGTAAGAGATTGTTTTTATTTTATTTATTATTTACTTATTTTTATGCTATCAGACATAGAACCTGGGGCCTTGCCAGGCAAGTGCTCTACCACTGAACTACACCCTCAGCCCTTTTGTAAGAGAATCCGTTTTATTAGCCATTATGATTGTTGGTGGGCCCCAAAAAATAGCCTAAGTGAAAAATATGGACTAATGGCTAATATTGGGTCAGTTGAATCAAATATTTTTAGTTTGATACAAGTTTAAGGTTCATTGCAAATCCAACACAATCACTTGTTTACCGTCTACTTTGTTTTTTTCAGCATGGGAGTGCCTTGCCGTGTGTACATTCACAGGGTAGGTGCTTCAGCAATGACTGAAGCTTTGCCCAGAGATGCTGTGCTTCAGGCGATGTGAGGTGATGATTCTTGGGACGTTGGGGCTCGATGTTAATTACCGTCTCTTTGTAGTGTCAAGGTGTCTCCTAGGCGGATGAAGCTTCTTACTACACAGAGGATGCGTTAATGCTAATCTTCTGAATTAAAGACTGTTGGGATGGATCTAAGTTATCACCTTGTCATAAAATCCCCTGGAAAACAGAAACATGTTCCAACTGTTTTGTTATTGCTTAAAGGCTATCAGTATCCACACTGACTATAAACAGGCTACATAAATGTTACCTTTTCCTATTTTGTCAAGATATGTTAATTCTGTGTTCTAATTGATCATTTGTTGATAAGAAGTTCCATCAGGCAGGTTATATAACTTTTTAGTAACACCAAGAAGGATATTAATTATTTATCTTGGCTAGATAAAATATTTAAAACATAGGCTTCATTCTCAAATGATAATAAAAGGAGTTTGTGGTAGCGAGATTTTTGGGAATAATTTCTTTGGTTGATTTGGGAGTAGTGGGGCAGGACTAAGTATCATTTATTATTCACATATAGCATCTGTATAATAACTTTATATATAAATAGTAACAATAGCTTTATATATTTAATTAGATCTATATTATAGTACATAATTCTACAGGAGTTAATTAAAAAGCAATTTTATTGACTTTCACCAAAGCAAGAATTTAATTAACATTTGGCCAACTGGACACGTTTGAAGACTCCTAATTCTTTTTTTTCTCCTTTTTTGTGATTCTGGGAATTGAACCCAGGGGTATTCTACCTCCTAGTTACTCCCCCAGCCCTATTTTATTTTTTATTTTGAAACAGGGTCTCACTAAGTTGCGGAGGGTCTCTCTAAATTGCTGAAGCTGGCTATGGACCTATGATCCTTCTGTCTCAGTCTTTCAAGAGTGTGCCACCACACTGGGCTTTGAAGCCTCCTATTTATTAAGACTAGATTTTGCATATGGTAATGGAGGAAAGCACTTTAGCATTTTAGAGGGAAAAAAAAGCACCAATGGTATAGCGTGTGTTTGATCATGCACCAGGCCCTAGGATCCGTTACGAGCACCACAAAAAAAAAAAAAAAGAAGGAAAGGAAAGGAAGGAAATTAAAGAGGAAAAAAATCACAAAAAGTAAGAACTAAGGATGAACATGGGAACCCATGAGAAAGAGGGCCAGAGCCCCTGCCCTGAGTCCTTGAGCACTGAGCAAGGCCACGCCTGTCCTTTCCCTTCCAGGCCAGAGTCAGGCGGGCTTTAGAAGGAGACCCGCGTGGCCCTGTCTGCCACTTCTTAGGCTGGCTCAGAGTTTGTGTTGTGCAATGCTTGCCTTCTTGTTCTTCAGAGGCCCCAGTAAAATATATTAAATCTAACTGATAAGTAAAGTAGCTGAGGAAAGAAACACAATGGTTGGGCAGTATTTGTTGGGAATTTTAGAGAATAAAACAGACCCTAGAAATGAGGCTGTGTGAAATATTGTGTTAGCTGTATCAGATTACGGAATTAATTTACAGAGATTAGCTGCCAGTTTCCTGCAAAAAAAGTCCAAATTAGTTTGATTATTTTAGTAATTATTATTTAACAGGTGCTAAGTGCCCACAGCACGCTGGTGCCATCGCAGGATGCCGGAGTGCACTGTGGAAGGAACTGAACTTGCTATTGGGTTTAATTAATCTCTCAAGTTAATTGCCATTATGGACCACATTTCTTACGTGAGTAAAACTGGAGTGTGAGAAGAGATAATGTCCCCCCCTCATTAAGCTGTCCACATTAGATTTATAGGGCGACAGCAAGACCCATTCAGGCCTGGTTTTGATAGCTCCCATTACTGACAGCGTAGAGTAAGTAGAGACCTGTCCTTTTATTATTAGACTCAATGCAATAGCTGTGGCACAAACACCACCACCTCTATCAGGGGTACTTCAAAGGGCTGTTTGTAGTTTGATGCTCAGCTTGTCATTTTTTTTTCCCCACTAGCCCCAGAGTTCTTTGTTCTCCCAGATCAGGGGGAATTGCAACGCAGGGCCCTGCCTGACCCTTGCCAAGAAGGGCAGCCCTTGCCAGCTGCAGCCTTCCCCAGAGTAGGTAGGAACCAGTCAGTGACTTCTGCCGATGATGGGCCGTGGAGCTCTAAGGAACTTCCCCTCGTGCAGTTAAATCACTGGCAGGTGGTTCCTCCCTTCCCCCTCCCAGATGTGTGCTTATAAAACACAGTGGACAGGGCTTCGTATGGTGGCCGAGACACTGTTGATGACCTGCCAGAACTGGAAGACCATCTGTGTGCCTGTCTTTTCCTCGGCATTTGCTTTCCTAGGGCCTTGGGTTGGGCTCAGTACACCTGGTGATTAGCATGTAGGTGATTCCTGAGGGAGGGCTCTGGGGGAGACCAGGGAGAGAATGAAGGGATTCCAATAGGGAAGGGAAGCAGCTATGAGGGGTGTGGTTTCAGGTGAAATTAGTCTGATCAGGAGGGGAAGCTCTGCAGCCTGAGTCATACCATCGGGTCCCTCTGGCCTTAAGGCAAGAGGGCAGACTTCTGTACCTGCCGCCTCTCCAGACAGCCTTAGACATGGGCCCTGGGTGGGGGCCAAGTCAGGCATATGTCTCCCAGGCACCTCTGGGTGAGGTGGCTCTGGTCACCTGGGGGCAACACTTATAGGGAGGAATGGGATGCCAAACTAGTAAAAGGGATCCCCCAATGTTTTGAGCAGACTTAGATTGTGGAAAACACCCAAAACATGGTCTCAGTCCTTTCAAGAATGTTCACTGCAATCGTGACTAAGATAGCCTCCTTATTCATTAACACTCCATGCAAACTTCGTACAACTTCTGATATTTTAGGGCCGAGAGAGAGAGAGATGAGTTCAACCTGGAAAGCAGGTTGGGCGTCCATGTACCACTGAGCTCAGCTGGCTGTGTCAGGGTCTCAGGTCCAGGTCAGTTGTGAGTTGGTCCGGGTCTTCAGGCCTGACCTTCACCAGTGCTCAACCAGAACGGAAGGTGAGGACTTGCCCAATGGCTACTGGTGCAAAGGCCTCCAGCCGAGCCACCCCGTTAGCCTCATTGTTCATGGCAGGATGGCAAGGTGGCAAGGCTCCTTGTGGCAGCAGCTGTGAATGTTCGGCCTTAGGTGCTGGCAATGATAGTCTTCAGGTTGCTAGGGACTCCATGTGGTTGTCAAGTCGTTCTTGGCTGGCTAGGTAGCAGGCATTGCGCCTGCATGTTGCCTCTCGGGCCCAGGCTTTGCACCTTGTGCCTGGTGCCTGTGTGTGGCCTCGATACCCTGGCTGTGCTGTGCCGTGCCTGCGTGTGCCGTGCGAGTATCACACAAATACTTCATATCATGTACTTGAGCACTGCACATCATGTGTGGGCCACCCCCAGGTGTGCTTTGGGAGTTAAGTCTCTTTCTGGTTTTAATGGAGCCCCCTTTTAAAAATATGTGCTCCATAGACCCGGGGTCTGGACATGCATCAGTGGACTGTGGAGTGTAGGTAACAGCATTCTCAGTGATGCAGGGCATTTGCACGCACAAGGGAACAAGTTTCCTTCCTGTTACCAAATTCCATGGCACAGTCAGAATGCATTGTTAATTTAGTGCCGTGGATCAGTCTTTAATAAGAGACCAAGAATTGACAGAAAGATGAAAATCACAAAGTACATCTTTTAGCTTTTTAGAAGATGAAGTTGTAGTTTTCAAATAGATCTTCACCTGGGAAAAAGAATGTGACACTTCTTAGCCCCAGGGAGCCAAATTAATCTATCCCCCCTCCATTGATTTTTAGTAGTCTATTGTTAATGCCTCTAAAGGTAATTAAACACGACAGATGAAAAACCGATTACACTCTCTTGCCAAAGAGGAAGTGAGGTATGCAAAGTGTCTGGGTGCTCTTGTATCAAGTGACAGGGCCGACATTAGTGATGTAAACACATTATTGCAAATGTCAGTGCACAGAGAGTTGTTTAGACAGACTACAGAGATGATTACTAAACAGGAAGCACAGCAATAAAATAAAAAACAACATTTCATTGACTAAGTTATAACTCAAACCTGCTATCATTTTGGATGAACAGAGAATTTTCTATGATAGGTTTTTTAAAATTGAATGAAAGAGGCAACATTGGGTATTAAAATATTAAGTACATTAATGTAAATTGTAAAATATTTTATAACTGAAGAGGCTAAATTCTGATGTTCATTTTTTCTTACCTCCCTCCTTCCCTTCTTTCCTACCAAAAATGTCAACTGCTAATCTGATAAATCAAATTATAAAACTACTGTGTAGGCTTCTTAATTTAGTCTTGTATATTTGTAAAATTAGATATTTTCTGGAGGGTGGGGTAAGCATACTTTATTCACTTTTTTCTTTTTTACTAAACCTTCAGTTTACTAAATTACTACTGGATAATTCAATATAGAGAAAATTTGTGGTATATGTTTTATTTGAAAGTACTCCAAATGCAATTAATTCGAAGAATTTTGGATTTTTTTCTCCAATCAATTGGTGTTTCTTTGGTGCCTTCTTTTGACTTTTCATGCAATTTTTTTTCCAGAAAGTAAATTTTAAACACAGAAGTTGGTAATAGCCTATTACATGAATCAAAAGTGTAAAGTATCTCCCCTAAGATATTTATAACCTTGGGTTCACAAAATATTGTGTTGTTTAACATTTAGCATAGTTATTGATGTTGCTGTTATTATCATAGAACAATTTAACAACCATTTTGTTTCAGTTGTTTGTTGAGATGATAAAAGAAAAAAATTTCCCTAAAAAGAGTGCACTGGAGGCCTTTGCCACCAGTAGCTGTTGGGCAAGCACCCTACCAGCTGCTCTGGAAAGTGCTTCACATTACAGAGCGCCTAGGATTAACCAATAGTTACCAGTTTGACAATTTAACTACACACTGAGACCCTACTGAAGGAATTCTTGGTGTCACTTAGAGGCTCTTTAGCCCTGAGTGAAGACGAGGTATTCATCACATCAGCACCAGCACCACCATCCCCACTGTGGTCACCATCCCATCCCATCCCTGTGACCATCACTCTTCCCTGTGCCTCCCCCTCACCACATCAGCCAGTACTGACTGTCTTTTATGTGGTAACCTCAAAGGTGGATGCTTTCCTCTTAGCAAGTTTCCCTTGGATCCCCCCAGTTTGATGAAAACATTTTCCAATGTGGACAGGCAACCCATCCACAACTCATCACATAAAGTAATGGGGAAATAATTGGCTTAGAAACTTGACAGATGTGAGTTCCTAATGATAATCATAAGCAATTTGGGTAACAGATCTCTTTGCTATTCCCATGGACTTAATGATTCCTATCTCATACTTTATGGGGAGAAAGAAATGAGACAGTATATGTAGCAAATGCTCAGCGCCATTCTGTAGTCACAGTAACCACCCAGGAAATGTGGGCTTCTCTCTGTGCCTCTCATGTGGGGATAAAATGACAGGAGACATAGATGACTGCAAAATTAAATGGTATCATTATAAAAAACCTTACTATATGCTTAATAATCTCTCTCTCTTTCTCTCTCTTGACTGGTGATTGAACCCAGGTGCATTCTACCTCCAAACTAAACCCCTAGCCCTTTTTATTTTTTATTTTGAAACAGGTTCTTGCTAACTTGCTGAAAGTCTCCCTACATTGCTTAGGCTGGCCTTGGACCTGTGATCCTCCTGTCTCAGCCTCCCAGGTACTGCATGGTCCCACATCCAAGCGTGTACCACAACATTGGCTTATATTTCTCATTTATTTACTATGAGGTCTGTTTGAGTGCATGATGTGCCTTATGTCTAATTTTCACAGCAACTCTCTGCAATGGGTGGTTGGTTGATTCCTGACTAGCAGGAATCAGGGACTCTGTCCTTTTCCACTGCTGAACCGCGTGGACTTCATCAGTGGGTTTCTTGCCTTTGGGCGAGAGACTGGAGGAAGAGAGGACAGTGAGGCCAGGCAGTTGGAAGCCCGGCCCCTCCCTGCGGGCCACCTTGGGCTGCTGCGTCCTTCCGTCACAGTGATAGCTCTGCTCAAGACTGACCTCCCTGCCAGACTTTCTCCTTCCTGCTTCTTACCTGACCCTTCCTTTTCTCTCTTTAGACTGAGGGGTGACAGGTCCAGAGTATTGGCTATCCCTTCTAGTTTCCCTACATTCTACCCCCAATTTTATAAATAATCCCTTTATTAAATGCTCCTCAAATTATTCTAACTCGGGTAGGCCGTCTGTGTCCTGCTGGGATGCTGACTGGTTCAGAGGAGGGGCAAGTAGGGAACATTCTTTGGAATTGCATGTGCATACTAGGTGCACAGTATAATTGGGGTGGCTTGGCTGGATGTTGGTACTGTTGATGCGGGAGCCAAAGACACTCAAGTCATCCTGGTATTAGCACTTGCAGATTCTGTTTTTATCAGTCTTGGGTGATGTTAAGGAATTTTGTTTCACCACGGGCATAGTGGGCTCAGTTCTTTCATTTGCATACACTTCGTGCATCTCTAATACTGGATTTTGTGCTCCTTTAGGGCAGAGACTTGTGTTCATTTCCATGCCCCCAACACCAGTAGCCACTATGCTTAATATGCATTTGACAGAGCAGTTGGTTGTTTAATGACTCTTCTGCCCACCCTCAAGGAAGAAGCTGAACAGAACTAAGTACCAAGTATATCAGCACAGCATTTTGCTTCCATAAACCCCCCAAACAATAGACTGTTGATGGTTTTTATCTGTAAATGTTACAGACATGGGCAAGCCTGACTGCACTTCTTTTCTTTAGCATCTGCTATAGGAGAAAAAAAATTGGATTAATGCCTGGAAGACATGGACAATTATAACTTTTCAGTAGGATTTACTGATCTGTTTTCAATTTGAAATAATAAAGAGCATTTTTTCCTCTTCTGACTTTTTTTGCTTATTAAAATTTGTTCCAAAATGTTCCCAATTACTAGACATTGATGTTTCTTACTTTGAAAGTAATTGCAAATATCTTGGCTATAGTTTTTTTTTACCTTTTAATTAATGATAAGCACCAGAGAAATCAGTACTAGAACAATCTTAGCTTTGGCTTTTACAGGGGATAAATATAGTGTCATAGTTAAATGCATATTATAATTTAATATTTGAATTAACAGATTTTTTTAAAATAAAGGTCTTCATCACTATTTTGATATGTTTAAATATCAAATGGGCAAATATTGGTAGTGCTAAAAAATTAGTAGTGCTCTTTCAATTTGTGGCTGTGTTTTAAAGTCTTGTTTTTAAAAGAAAAAAATTCAGTTAACTTTTAAATTAGAATAAGTTTCTCAGTCTCACAAAGGAATAACAGTGTAAGCGTTCCCTGGTAGATAGTTTTTTCCCTGGCAGATTGCAAACGGCTATCAGTGTGCTGAATTTACAGACAAATGGCATGGGTTCCCTGAGGGATTCTCTGTAGACTGACACGAATTTCTCTTGGGAGACTTTATAAACAATAAATTATTTATATAAAAACCTAAGGCACTTCTGCCATGCTTTAGTTTTTTTTTCTTTAAGTTGTTGCAAAATGCCACAAGCAATCGAAATCGGTCTGTGTTTGATAGAGGAGGGCTTCAACAAAACCCCTTTGGGCAGTGTCCCCTGATGCTGTAACCTGGAGAGAGGGATTATGACAGAGGTGGGCCAGGAACAAGGGAGAATTCAAGGACAGCTGAGGAGATGGCGTTGAGTTTACTCAGCCACTGAGGGGAGTGCAGCCAAGCAACTCTGGGGAAGGGGAGAGGAGGAGGGCACCGGGCGTGAGGGTAGGAGAGGTTATGGGAAGTATATGGGCATCCCAGCTGAGCCTGTGATCAGCTTCCCATGACTGGGGTAGATGCTGGGCAAATCGGAAAGAGAGACTCAGCTTACGAATGTTTACCCTATTTAACCACCAGGACTGATTTTAAAGCAACAAAAGGCTTTAAATTTTGTCAAAGAAGTAGAGAGTAAAATGGTGGTTACCGGAAGCTGGGAGCGTGAGGGAGGAAGTGGGGAGATGTTGGTCAAAGGGAGAGAGTTGCCAGGCATGATGGCATACACTTGTAATCTCAGTACTTGGGAAGCTGAGACTGGAGGATCACAGGTTCAAGGCCAGTCTCAGTTGCTTAGTGAGACCCTCAGCAACTTAGCGAGACCCTGTTTCAAAATAAAAAAAAAGGGCTGGGAATGTAGCTCAGAGATAGAATGCCCCCTGGGTTCAATCCCTAGCACCACACACACACACACACACACACACACACACAAACAAAGAGGCCACAGGTAGGAGTAGTACGTTTTTTAAATCTATTGTGACTATAGTAAATATATTTCAGCATTGCAGAGACATTAGATTTCAAATGTCTCACCACCACAAAAAATTGTGAGGTAATTATATGTTAATTAGTTTGATTTAATAATTCCACATTGTACCATGTAAATATATACAAAAGAACACATTGCTCCCCATAAATCTATACAAGTACTATTGGTAAATTTTTAAAAAAACCTAAATTTTGTAATTATATATTCATAAAAACAAGCAAAGACATATACGAGGAGGTCCTATGTACCTTTCACCCAGTTTCTCCAATGTTAAAAGGTTACCTAGCCATAGTATAATATAAAACCCAGGAAATTGACATTAGTACAATCCATAGAACTTGCGTATGTGTGGCTCCATGCAGTTATATCATGCACGTAGCTTTATGAAAGCACAGCCACTATCAACACACCTGACTCTACCTCATGCTACTCCTTTATAGCCACACCCATTCTTAACATCTACTATTTTGGGCCTTAAGTTATCATATTCATGAACATTATATAAAAGTAATCATGCATTATGTATTTTTTGAAACTGGCTTTTCTTCTTTATTCAGCATAATTTTCTTAAAGCTTGCCCAAGTATGTATCAATGGCTTGTTCCTTTGTATTGCAGAGTAATATTCCATGTTACGGATATACCACAGTGTGTTTAACCATTTACTCATTGAAGGACATCTAGATAATTTCTAAATTTAGATATTAAAAATAAAGTTGCTATGAATATTCATGTACAAGTTTCTCTGTGAAAATAGTTCATTTTTCTGGAAAAAGATGTTTAAGAATGAAATTGCTGGGTCAGACGGTAAGTTTATTTTTAGCTTTAAAAGTAACTACCAAACTACTCTCAAAAATAGCTGTATCATAATGCTGGGCATACACCTGTAATCCCAGCAACTGGGAGCCTGAGACAAGAGGTTGGTAGGTTTGAGATCAGCCTCAACTACTTATCAAGACCCTCAGCAACATAGTGAGATGCTGGGCATGGTGGCTTATGCTTGTAATCCCAGTTCTTGGGAGGCGGAGACCAGAAGATCCAGGTTTGCGGTCAGCCTCCATAACTTAGTGAGACCCTGTTTCAAAATAAAGAACATCAACAACAACAAAAAAAATAGGGCTGGGGGTATAGTTCAGAGGTAGAATACCCCTGGGTTCAATCCCCAGTACTGCAAAATAAATAAATAAATAAATTTTTAAAAATAGGGATGAGGGTGTAGCTTCGAGGTAGAATGCTCCTGGTCAATCTCCTTACCAAAAGGGGGTTGGGGGAAGAAGCTGTAGTTGGATCATTTTGCATCCCTGAGAGTACTGTATAAGAGATTCAGTAACTAAAATCAGAGCAGAAATTAATGAAATAGAGAATAAAAAAACAATACAAAGAATCAACAAAACAAGAATCTGGTTCTTTGAGAAAATTAACAAGATTGACAAACCACTAGCTAACCTAACCAAAAGAAGGAGAGAATCAACCCAAATTACCAAAATCAGAAATAAAAAAGGGAACATCCCATAGATAGTGGAGAAATCCAGAGGATCCTAAGAAATTACTTTGAAAACTTATATTCCAAGAAAATGGAAAACATGGAAGAAATCAAAAGATTTCTAGACATATACAACCTACCTAAATTGAACCAAGAGGATATAGAAAATTTGAATCAACCAATAGCAGGCACAGAGATAGAAACAGCAATAAAAAGTCTGCCATCAAAGAAAAGCTCAGGTCCAGATGGTTTTCCAGCCGAATTCTACAGAACCTTTACAGAAGAACTAAAACCAATACTTCACGAACTATTCCGTGAAATTGAGAGATGGAATTCTTCCAAATTCTTTTTATGAGGCCAACATCACATTAATACCAAAGCCAAATAAAGACACCTCAAGAAAAGGGAATTACAGACCAATATCATTAATGAATATAGACGCCAAAATTCTAAATAAAATACTAGCCATGTGCATTCAAACCCATATTGAGAAAATTGTACACCATGGCCAAGTTGGTTTCATCCCAGGAAAGCAAGGCTGGTTCAACATACACAAAACAATACATGTTATACACCATATAAATTGAACTAAAAACAAGAATCACATGATCATTTCAATAGAGGTGGAAAAAGCATTTGACAAAATTCAACACCCATTCATGTTAAGAACTCTACAGAAAATTGGAATAGAAGGAACATACCTCAACATCATTAAGTCAATATATAAAAAGCCAACATCATATTGAATGGGGGAAAATTGCCAGAATTCTCCTTAAAAACAGGAACAGGACAAGGATGCCCACTATCACCACTCATTTTCAATATAGTCCTCAAAACTCTTGCCAAAACAATAAGACAAGAGAAGGATATCAAAGGAATTCAAATAGGAAAAGAAGAATTAAAATTATCTTTATTTGCAGATGATATATCCTATATCTAGAAGACCCAGAGAACTCAACCAAAAATCTACTAGAGCTTTTTAACAAATTCAGCAAAGTAGCAGGATACAAGATCAACCTAAAACAATCAGTAGCATTCATATATGCCAACCATGAATCCACTGAGAAAGAAATACAGAAAACAGTTCCATTCACAATAACTTCAAAACCAATCAAATACCTAGGAATAAACTTAACCAAAGAGGTAAAAGACCTCTACCATGAAAACTATAGAACACTGAAGAAAGAAATTGAAGAAGATCTTAGAAGATGGAAAGATCTCCCCTGCTCTGGATAGGCAGAATAAATATTATCAAAATGGCCATTCTGCAAAAAATGATCTACAGAATCAATGCAATCCCTATCAAAATACCAACATCATTTTTCACAGATCTAGAAAAATCAGTCATTAATTTTATATGGAGAAACAAAAGACTCAGAATAGCCAAAGCAATTCTCAGGTATAAGAATCTTGCAGGAGGCATAACAATTCCTGATTTCAAATTGTACTATAGAGCTATAGTAATAAAAACAGCATGGTATTGGCACAAAAACAGACACATAGACCAGTGGAACAGATTAGAAGATGCAGAAACAAGTTCACAAACTTATAGTCAATTGATTTTCGACAAAGGTGCTAAACACATACGTTGGAGAAAGGACAGTCTTTTCAACAAATGGTGCTGGGAAAACTGGTTATCTACTTGTAGAAAAATGGAACTAAATCCTTACCTCTCACCCTGCACAGGAGTCAACTCGAGATGGATCAAAGACCTGGAAGTTAGACCAGAGTCTGTGAAATTATTAGAAGAAGGCATAGGTTCAACATTCCAACATATAGGCACAGGTAGAAACTTCCTCAAAAGGACCTCCAAAGCACAGGAAATTAAAACAAGAATTAATAAGTAGGATAGCATTAAACTAAAAAGTTTCTGCTCATCAAAGGAAACCATCAAGAGCCTAAAGAGAAAGCCTACAGAATGGGAGAAGATCTTTGCAAGCTATACCTCTGACAGAGGTCTAATATCTAGACTATACAAAGAACGTAAAAGACTTTACACTAAGAAGCGAGATCAGTCAATCACAAAAAAAGAAGGGGCATGTGTTTTCATTAATATGTGCAACCTAGGGAGTAGTGGGGACACACAAGGGACTCCGGTTGATAGTGGAGAACCCTCAGTGGGGCAAGGGATGTGGTACAAGGGAAGGGGAAGGGCAAGAAAGAAGCGAATCAGTGGAATTACTATCATGAACAATATGTACATGTGAGAATAAACCAACATCATTCTTGGTACTTCATACAGGTGGGGGGAGGCAGGGGGGACACTAAAAGCTGTGTGCATGTATGTTAACATCAAATTGATATTCACTCTGATGTAAGACTCCAGTGTACCAATAAAAGCACACACAAAAAAAGATTCAGTTTCTCTGCATCCACACCTGTGTTTTATGTTATCACTATTTTTATTTTAGCCATTCTTATGGTTATGTAGTAGTATCATATTGTGTTTTTAAATTGCATTTCTGCTAGTGATGTTGAACATCTTTTCATGTGCTTACCACTTGCATGTGCTGTTCAATGGAGCGCATTTTCATTTCTTTTGCCCGTTTTCTAATTGGACTGTTTGTTGTTTTTTATTGTTTTTATTTTACTCTTGAGGTTTGAGAATTCTTTATGTATTCTAGATACTATTCCTTTGCCAGATATGTGGTGGGGATGGCTCAGGACTTCACTGTTGCTGAAGACAGACTGTACTGCCCATCAGTGCCCTGGTGATGGGATGAGGGTTGAGGATCCCCAGCAGTGTCCTATTCACCCGCCCCTTTTCTGGTTGTTTGGCCAGAGGGAGAAGGTTCTCCCTGTTGGCATTTTTTGGGTTGTAGGCCTCTCCAGAGTTAAGACAAACAAGTAAACAAAACACCCAAGGACCTCACCACAGTGTTGTCCCTTAAGTTCTGAGGTTCCTACCCAGTGAGCCTTCTTGTTGTCAGGTTTCAGAGTTCTTTCATAATTTTTTGTTGAATAATTTCCAGGGTAGTTTTTTGTATTTAGAGGGAAGGAGTAGGAAAAAAAATGAGACCACACCATCTTTTCCCATGATCAGCCAGTAGACTTGATACTTAAGAAGCCCTTTGGTATCAGACAGGAACAGGACTTATTTCCCTGGAGCTGTTAACTGATGGACATTATGAGCTTTGACCTGTTCACAGGCTTACCATTGTGACTTAAGTATTACAGTGTGTCTTCTGTATTACAGTGGCTAAGATTGCCAGCTTAAAAGACTACCCTTACAGCCAGAGCTTGGACATTTCTTAACTAATCTGGGACAGAGGTGTAGCGTGGACTCTGTTCACTGCCCAGGTGCTCCTCCTGGAACTAAGGTCTTATTACCCCGCCTGCTGGGTGTGCTGCCCACATTCAGCCCTCTCCTAAAGCTACACCTCTTTGGTGAGGTGGCCTGCCTCCAGTGACTGAGCACTACTGGTAAAAGGCCCCTAATTTCTCAGCCAAACACAGGACACCTCATGATGTGGTCTGAATGTTTACTTCCTCCCCTAAAAGAACTGATGGGTTGAGAATCCTAACCCTCAGGACTGTAATTTTAGGAGGTGCGGCCTTTGGGAGGTGATTCAGCCATGAGGGAACAACCAACCCTTCTGCTGATAGGCATTCCTCTATAAAAGAGACCCCACAGAGCTAGCTAGCCCCTTCCACTATGCAAAGGATGCAGCAAGAAGTCACTACTGTAATGCAGGAAGGGGACCCTCACCAGACTGTGGAACTGATGGTCCCTTGATATTGAACTTCCCAGCCTGTAGAACCAGGAGAAATAC
Organism: Glis glis; assembly: GCA_004027185.1. Lineage (NCBI taxonomy): Eukaryota > Metazoa > Chordata > Mammalia > Rodentia > Gliridae > Glis > Glis glis. The sequence goes on from PVJS01009512.1 coordinate 37,740, forward strand.
ATTTCTGTTGTTTATAAGCTTCCTGGTTAATGGTATTTTGCTGTAGCAGCCCCATCCTCTTACTCACTTGGGAGCTGCCACTGGGACTCCTTCCACCCTGTCCTGCTTCCTTCTCTCGTCCCCTCCCCTCCCTCCTCTCACATGTGTTGATCTCAAAAGCATTCTCTTAAAAACCTTCAAGCTAAGTGGGAACTGAACCTGCTTCAAAAGTCATTTGCAAGTTTTTAAATGTCTTTTCCTAGATGGAATTGTCTATTGTAAAGGGATCATGTTCCCTACTTCTAGAATTGCAATGTCTTTTTTTATGGCCACACTAGATGATGATCATGTTTGTTTTCACAATCTACTTTAGAGTGTAAAAAGCTAGGATGTTATGTGTTTCCCCCTTGGTTTTTGAAATCCATAACCTGAGAACTGTGGCTTAGAATCCTTTCACATTTCTTGGGACCATCTGTTTTTCTGAAGAGCCATCAGCAGACACAGCCGGTTTTGAAGATCATTGTCTCAGGAAGTGTGCTGAAGCAGTCTGCAGTCACATCCTCTGCGGTTGCTGTTACACCCAGTCCCTGCACGCTGCGTGTGTGACTGCTGCACTGCGTTCTCCATGTGCCACATCATCTGGGTTTCTTTACTTAATTCAAAGCTTTAGAACAGAAACATGGCAGCCGTGGTGCCATTTTCTCCAAGCTTGTTTTCTTGGCCACCAGCTGATTGCAATGTGCAAACAGTAGTTTGCACATTACTCAGTCATACACACCTCCCACTATGAACTGGTTACTCTTTTACGTATCTCCTTATTTATTTCCCATGGTGCTTCTAAATTAGCATTGTGGAGGTCTCCCTCACACGAAAGTCAGTCCTCTGCTTGTTCATTTACATTTTTCTGTACCTGAATTACAGTGAACCATGGAAGAAACTTATATAAGCTCATTGCATCTTTTTTTAAGTTAATAATGAATGTGTTATATGTTTGACTTTATTCAATAAACGTGCACCTAAAGACACAGTAAATTGAATGTTCGCAAGCCTAATAAAAGTATAAATGCGTTAGGAAAGCTTACTATTCCTATGGAGAGTCTTTTCTTAAAGGTAAATGATAGCCGGGCATGGTGGTGCACGCTTGTAATCCCAGTACTTGGGAGGCGGAGATCGGAGGATCTGGGTTCGCGGCCAGCCTCAGCTACTTAGTGAGGCCCTCCGCAACTTTGTGAGACCTGGTTTCAAAATAAAGTATAAATAATAGGGCCTGGGGTGTAGCTCGGAGGTAGAATGTTCCTGGGTTCGATCCCCAGTACCACACACACAAAAAAAAAGGTAAATGATAAACCATTCATGTTCAAGTCACACTTTTTTTTTTTTTTGTTCTTGGGATTGAACCCAGGGGCATTCTACCTCCAAGCCACACCCCCAGCCCCTTTTCATTTTTTATTTTGAAACAGGGACTCACTGAGTTGCTGAGGGTCTTTTTAAGTTAAATCACACTTTTAACTAAATCAGGTTCTTCTTGAAAGAATGTACACAAAGAGGGAGTCAGATCAACACATATTTGTTTCTGAACAGCAGTGTGGTTCAGATGGCCCAAGTAGGAGGTGAAGAGATGGTATTAACAAAAGTCAACTTCAGTAAAATGAAGGACCTTCAACTCTTACAGAGCTCACTATTAAACACCCATTTGCTGATGGCAGCCTCCAAGAAAATAGTGTAATATTGGTGGATATCCAATAACAAAATTCATCCTTAAAATCTTTAACCCTATCAATTTGTTAGAAGTCCAGATGAGTAGCTATTGTGAATACTTGTTTAAAATATTTCCCTGATATTATAACATGTACTCTTCAGAAGTGTTGCTTTCTCAAAAACACGTTTCTTTAAGTATGTTCTTGGAGGATGACAGCTCACCATATTGGTTAGTGTTTGTCAGATGGTGTCAGTCATTCATAGTCTCTTTGTAGGTGTTAAAATTATGAGAATGAGCCTGGTGTGGTGGCACACACCTGTAATCCCAGTACTTGGAAGGCTGAGACAGGAGGATCACATGTTTGTGGCCAGCCTCAGCAACTTAGGCCCTTCACAACTTAGTGAGACCCTGTTTTAAAAATAAGTAAATAAAAATTGGGCTGGAGGTATAGCTCAGAGGTAGAATGCCTCTGGGTTCAATCCCCAATACCAATTCATATATATATGAATGAGAAGATCTTGAAAATTGATGTTAGAAATGGGATAATTAGAGAGAGGAGAGGTTGGGCAACAGGTTAAATGTTATTATTTACAGGAGGAGTAAAATTTGGTGTTCTTTGGAACAGTGGGGTGAATATAATTAACAATAATTTATTATCTGTCTCAAAATAGAAGAAAGGAATTTGAATGCGGTCACCATAAAGAAGATGATAAAAGTTTAAAGCGATGGATGTGCTAATTACCCCGAGTTGATTGCTCCCCAATACATGCATGAATCAAAACATTACATTGTATCTCATAAATATGGACAGACATTATGTCAATCAAAAATATTTTTAAATTATCCAAAAATATGTCAGGATTTAATGATGAGGCATGGCCCTTGATCCTTTCCGGTCTCATTTTCTTCATTTTCAAAATGAATAAAGTAAAATTTATCTCATTTTCATGTAAATTTTAATAGAGTTGAGAGTACTTTTTGTGATCTTCATAGTGTTAATCAGATAGAGGCTATCTGATTTCTTTTTTAAAAATTTTAAATTAAATTAAAAATGTTTAAATTTAAATTTGCTTTAATTGACACATTGTAATTATGCAAATTCATTAAGTACAGTATGATATTTTGATACATGTATATAGTGTACAATGATCATATCAAGATAAGATTATCACCTAAAACATGTCATTTCTTTGTGTTGGGAAAATTCAAAATCCTTTCTTCTAGCTGTTTTATTTATTTATTTATTTATTTGCAGTACTGGGGATTGAACCCAGGGGTGTTCTACCCCTGGCCCTACTTTTATACTTTATTTTGAAACCAGGTCTCACGAAGTTGTGGAGGACCCTCACTAAGTAGCTGAGGCTGGCTGCGAACCCGGATCCTCCGGTCTCCGCCTCCCAAGTACTGGGATTACAAGTGTGTTCCACCATGCCTGGCTTCCTAGCTGTTTTAAAATACACAATGACTTATTGTTAACTACAGTCGCCCTACTGTGCTTCAGAGCACCAGAATTGAATCCTCCTAACTGTACTTTTGTGTCTGATACCAACCCTTCTTTATCTTCTTCTTCCTTTCCCAGTTTCTGGCAGCCACTATTCTACTTCTATGAGATCAACCTCTTCACTTCTACACCTGAGTGAGAATATGTGACGCTTGTCTTCCTGTGCCTGGCTCATTTCACTTAACACAACAGCCTCCAGGCTCCTCTGTGTCGTCACAGATGTTAGGACTCATTGCTTTTCGTGGCTGAATAATACTGCAGCTTGTGTAGCACACGCCCCATTTTCTTTGTCTCGTCATTCATCAGCGGACACCGGGTGATGCTGTAACTTGACTGTTGTACATGGTGCTGCAGTGAGTGTGGAGTGTGGACACGTGCCCGTCAGACGTTCCTGCTTGGACATATCTAGTGCTGGGATGGCTGGATCTTACAGGAGCTCTGTGTTGAGCTGTTAGAGGAGCCTCGTACTGTTCATATTCCTACTGACAGGATGTAAGAGGCTCTATTTCCGCATCCTTGCCAGCATTTGTTACTTTTTGTCTTTTTATGGTATCATAGGCTATTATTTCTGATTGTCTAAATATTTCTTTGGAAAATATAATTATAATACTGGTTTTACTTTAAATAGTAACTCCCAGGTTTTTAATTTCCTTCCTTCCTTCCTTCCTTCCTTCCTTCCTTCCCTCCCTCCCTCCCTCCCTCCCTCTCTCCCTCCCTCCCTCCCTCCCTCCCTTCCTTCTTTCCCCACCAGGGATTGAACCCAGGGGCATTCTACTTCTGAGCTACACCCCTCAGCCCTTTTTTACTTTTTCTTTTGAAACAAGGCCTTGCTAAGTTGCTGAGTCTGGCCTTCAACCTTCAATCCTCCTGTCTCCACCTACCAAGTATAGGGATTGTAGGGGTGCACCACCATGCCTGGCAAATTCCTTCCACAAGTTTCTGTGTGGCGATTCACACTGTGGTACCATGAAGGCAGGGTTTTGTTTTGCTTTGTCATTATTTATTTACTTATTTATTTGCTTAATTTTTTTTAGAGGAATAAACGAGACACAGAGGAGTTAAGCAACCTATGCTGGGTCATGTTTTGAATAAGTAGAAGAGCAGGGCTTGATGGTGCAGACCTGTAATCCCAGCACTTGGGAGGCTGAGGCAGGAGGATCCCAGGTTCAATGCTAGTCTCTGCAACTTAGCAAGACCCTCAACAATGTAGGGAGACCTGGTTTCAAAATAAAAAACAATTTAAAAAGGTTTGGGAGCCAGACGTGGTGGCGCACACTTGTAATCCCAGTACTTGGAAGGCTGAGACAGGAGGATCGCAGGTTTGCGGCCAGCCTCAGCTCCTTAGTGAGGCCCTCAGCAATTTAGTGAGACCTCTGTTTCAAAATAAAGAATAAAAATAGGGCTGGGGGTGTAGCTCGGAGGTAGAATGCCCCTGGGTTCAATCCCCAGTACCACAAAAAAAGGGGTTGGAAGTGTGGCTTGGAGATAGAATGCCCCTGGATCAAATCCCCAGGATGAGAATAGTAATAACAATTAAAAATTAAAAAGTAAAAAGGGCTGGGGGTATAACTCGAAGGTAGAATGTTCCTAGGTTCAATCCACAGTACTAAAAAAATGATAAGGGTCAGAAAAACTAGGTTCTCTGGCTGATAGTCACTTTGAGTAGTATCAAAAATTGAAATACTACAGTACAGGGACCAGGTAGGTAGAGGTCACGCGTAGCTCCCACCTTGGCTGACCGGAGCAGGCCTCTTCAATGATGGGTGTGCCACCTCTCAGCTCCATTCAGCTGTTGCCAAGTGGGGTCTCTGGCTCCGTGTGCACAGTCTGATTGTTTTAAAGAAAGGTTCAGATGTTTATGTAAAAACATTGACACTTACTGAAAAAGAACCAAAGAGATAGGCAGAAAAACAAACACCAGGTAGGTCCCCCATTTCGTTTTCCTCTGCTGTGGTGTGTGGTGTGAGGTGGTCCCTCCTGAGTTTTGGTCCATGAATGAAGGAGGAAGTGTCCAGTGAGTGAGGATTTTGCCTCCTTTACTGTTGCATCCCTAAGTCCAGGAAGATGCTCAGTATCACATAGTGCACAGGAAATAATATTGAATAAGAATAAAGAGAAGCAACAACAGCCCTTGGGCTGCCCACAGACTGCACCTGGGCCCCGACTCAGCGCACACCAGCAACGTGTGGTCCACTCTTCTCCATGATGTGGAGAAACATGTTAAAATAGTCAGGCAGTTAAGATCTTCTATTACTGCTTTCTAAATGGAAATTTCAGGAGAGGTAAAACGAGGGTGAAAATTTTATGTGTCTTGAATTACTAAAAAAATATTAATCACACTAAATGCAGCATATACCAAATGTTTGCTCATTAAGTTGCATTTTTTTTTGGTACTGGGGATTGAATCCAGGTGCATTCAACCTTTGAGCTATAACCCCAGACCCCCTTTTAATATCATATTTTATTTTGAAAAAGGGTCTTGCTAAATTTCTGAGGGCCTTGCTAAATTTCTGAGGCTGGCCTCAAACCTGTGATCCTCTTGTCTCAGCCTCCCAAATATTGAGATTATAGGCATGAGCCACCATACCTGGCAAGTTATATTTCTTTTTTTAATTTTGATTTTTTAATTAATTATTTTTTGCAGTGCTAGGGATTAAACCTAGGGCTTTTCACACATGCCAGGCCAGTGCTCTACACTGAGCCACATCCCCAGCCCCATTAAGTTATCTTTAATGATTTCCATATCTGAATGCTCAGAACTTTCAGGCAGAGTAGTGTATGAAAATGGTAACTCTGTTCAAGAAAGTCCCATTTCTTGAGGAGGAATTCATTTATCTTAAAATACTTCAAGGGACCTCTTTAATATAAAGGAAAGAAAAATACCACATGACATACTTTAATATTGATTATATAAATGTAGGTATGCTAGTATAGATTCCAACATTTAAGCATAATATGTTTAGAAATAGCTGGGCGTGTTAATGGATGCCTGTAATCCCAGTACTTGGGAAGCTGAGACAGGAGGATCACAGGTTCAAAGCCAGCCTTAGCAATTTAGTGAGGACCTCAGCAACTTTAGCAAGACCCTGTTTCAAAATAAAAACTAAAAGGGCTGGGGGTGTAGTTCAGAGGTAGAATCCCCCTGGGTTCAATCCCCATACCCGCCAAAAAATATTTAGAAATATATTGCCCACTCTATAATGGATACCACCATTTTTCATGGCCAAGGCCTTGAAAACACTATCTTCCTTTAAAAGTAAAATGTGAGCCATGACATTTAGGTTGAGCCCTCCCAGCAGTTAGAGCTGTAATTAAGACCTGGATCGTACATGTGGATGATGGGAACCTGCTGTCCTGTCTGTGGATGGCTTCTACTGTAGTGTACTGCTTCACTCCACCTTAGAGAATTTCATCACCTTGTGCTCATCAAGATGAACAGTTAGGGAAGCGAGTACCCAGAAACCTGCTTTGCACCCCACCATTCACCAGGGCTTCTTCAGGTAACCTGTTGAAGACAAAGCCAAACAATTTACCTCCGACCATTCCGTCTCCCTCTGACTTGAAGTTCAGCTTCGCAATTAAGTAACTTGCCAACTTTGAATTAGCCATAAACAGCAACTCCAGATCTGTAGGGCTTATAAGCAAGTCAGAAGTGGTGCTTGGAATGATTACATTCCTAAGCCCACAATTATCACAGTTCAGAACGAATTTTTATGCCTTAAATAAAACCAAAGAATCTACACAAAGCACTTCATTTTCTGGGAAGGTTAAATTAAAATTAAAGTGTTCGCTGGAAAGTCATCCTCTTTAAAATGCATTTCCTAAGAACCACTTACTGGAAGAGGGAGTAGCTACTGTGGTTTTAATTCTGCAGGTATAAATCCTCTTCCTCCTTACAATAGCTAAAGAGAGGCCACTTGTATTTATTTTTAAAAAGTGTGATATTTTAGAAATTATTCTTCAAGGCAGTTCTTCCAGGTTTATAGATTGTACACATTTGCACACTCTGGTAATTTATTAAGCAAAACAGGTAGCTTGAGAGTGCCTGAAAGGAAACAGACAATATTCTAGAGAGACCTAAAGTAGGCAGTGAATAATAGCCAGACTAGCACCTCAGATGATGTCACTCCTGCAAAGCGTCCAAGGACTTTGGCGGCTGTCTTTGAAACCTTCTACACCACATCCAGGTCAAGGTGTGGGGAGAGGGAGAGGCCTCTGGGACAGCTGTAGCCTGGAGCCCAGAGGAGGGAGAGGTAGATCTCCCTCTCCAGCGCTGGTAGCTCAGAAGTGTTGGGGCTGGAGGGAATTTCATTTGATATCCCTGCTAACTTTCATAGGGTAGTAGTCTAACAAGTTATTTTGTCGACCTTCAAGGCAGCAGATGATTCAACTATTTTCCCATGTGCTCTATCTGGAGTAAAGAGAGCTCTCAATATATATCATACACGTGTCTCTGTGTGTGTATATATACATATATATATGTCTGGAACTAATATATAATATTTACAATATCATAAATATATCATGTATATATATACACAAACACAATCCAAATTTTAAAGGTTTAGAGCTAATATGTTTGTATATTATATATTTATATATTACATATGTTAGCTCTAAATATATGTATATGTGTGGTTACTACATATGTAAGCTTGTAAACATTTAAAAATCCGGATTTTTAGTCTCTTGCGAGATTGGACAATCTGGCAAGGCTCTGCGATGATTCTTCCTTCATGGTAGTCGGCTGCAGCTGAGTGGAGCATGAGGTTTGGATGGGGTGCTCCCACTGGCTCCCTCCTCCTCTTGCTCAGTCTCCCTCTCACCTGTCTGACTCCGAGGCACAGTCTGCAGTCCCTGCTGTGCATGTGCGCCAGAGAAAGCACCTGCTTGTCTTTCCATTGCTCTCCGTGGACTACCTAATGGACGTTCTCAGGGTCCCTCTGGCTCCTGGCTCAACATCTCCAATGCTAAAATATTTATTCTCAGTGGTTATCTCGTTTAATTTTCTTTTTTTTTTTTGTGGTACCGGGGATTGAACCCAGGGGCATTCTACCTCCGCGCTACACCCCCGGCCCTATTTTTTTTATACTTTATTTTGAAACCGGGTCTCACGAAGTTGCGGAGGGCCTCACTAAGGAGAGAGAGAGAGAGAGACAGGGAAAGAGAGAGAGAGAGAGAGCTGAGGCTGGCCGCGATCCCGGATCCTCCGGTCTCTGCCTCCCAAAGTACTGGGATTACAAGCGTGCACCACCATGCCCGGCTTTAATTTTCTAATTTACAAATGGGGAAACTGAGGCTCAAGGCGGCATTCGAATTTGAGATGGTGTGATTTCACAGTGCATTTTTATCTCATTTCTTTCTTGGAGGATAAGGAAGCATGCCGTGTGTTTTCTTTCTTTCTGTAGTGTGCCTAGGGAAGTTCAAGCTAATTAAACATGTAATACTCTTGGTGATTATATTGCTGCCTCTTCCCCCCATTCTCCTTCCTTCATGACATACAAAACATGTCTGTGTGCACAGTGAGGATTGCAATGCTCTTTCCACAGGAGAGAATCTTAACCCTCACAGTGGGTGGCCTTGATCTAGAATGGCCTAGGTCAATGCCATCAAATGAAATACATTCTGAGCCACATAGTAATTAAATGTTTTTAAAACAGCCAAATTAAAGTGGTAAAAATAAAGAAGTAAAAAATTATTTTAATAATATATTTTATTTAACCCAGTCTAATGATACAGAGGAAAGAAAAACAAACTCAAATTCAGTTTCTCCTAGTCTCACAACACACTTCTAACACCAGATGTGTGGTGTTTTCCCCACACACTAAAAGATCAGTTCTGCAGCAGACACCAGCTGGGTGTTCTCCAATTCAATCCAACTCTGACACTGTCTACCCGGAGGGAGCGTCAGCTCCAGCAAGTTGAGGTCCCAGACCCCAGGACTGACAGCCCTCTGAAGTCAGTCACAAGCCCTAGGTTGTCTGACTTGCGCTCCTCCTGACTGACAGGCCATAAATCGGATTGTTGTGATCCCTCCTTTGGTTTGATTAATTTGCAAGAGTGGTGCCCAGAACTCAGGGAAATACTTACCTTTGCTTGTTTGTTAGAAAGGATATTACAAAGAATACAGATGAAGGGGGATGCATAGGGTGCGGTATGGGGGAGGGTGTGGCACTTCCCTGCACTCTTCAGGGCTCCACCCTCCAGGAACCGCCAAGTGTCCACTTATCTGGAAGGTCTCCCAACCCTTTACTTTTGGCTTTTTATGGCCATGTCATTGCATAGGCATGATTGATGACACCAGATCATTGGTCATTGGTGATCAGTTCAGCCTTCAAGCCCTCTCCCCTCCGTGGAGGTTGGGTGTATGACTGAAAATCCTAACCCTGTCATCCTGTCTTGGTTTTTTTGGTGACCAACCCCCATCCTGAAGCTACCTAGGGGCTGCCAGGATCAATCAACTCATTAGCAAACAAAAAGACTGATCACTTCGGAGATTCCAAAGACTTCCGTAGTCATAGGCCAGGAAACTGGATGAAGATCAAAAATGTATTTCACAGTATCACATGCAATCTATCTAAAATAGTATCATTTCAGCAAGTAGTCAATATTTGAAAATTATTAATGAGATGCATTTTACGTTCTTTTTCTGGTTGTGTTTGAAATCCTTTGTGTATTTTGTGCTCACAACGCATCTCACTTGAGACTAGACTCATTTCAGGCGCTCAGTGGATACATGTGGCTCATGGCTACTGTCCTAGGGAACCTGGGTCTGTGTTGTTAGCCTTCCACACAGAGGGAGAGTGAGGCGGAGGGATTGCTTACTATAGTGGCCAAGGCATAAATCAGAATCCCAGGCCCTGGTTCAGACTTCCTCCTACAAACCAGTGCTGAGGGCCTTGAGATGTGCAAAGAGAGTTTTGGAATGAATTATTTATTGCTTTTTTATGGATACAGCTGCTGGATGCTTGGTAAGCCAAAGAGTTGGTATAATTTTAGTATTTCTTTCCTGCTTTTAGGGCAGTTTTTGAGTTTTAATGGAGAAGTTGGGATGTGATTTCACAGGAGTGTGTTTTATCTCCCAGAGTGGTTTGTATTCCTTTGCAAGTCTGAGTTGAGATCATAAGTCCAAATCAATTCACTTCCCAAAGAGGTTACTTTTGCCTGTCATCAGGGATAGAAAGTAAACACACAGAAAGAGGGAGGGTGGAACATTTCAAGAAAGATGGGAACTTTACTAAGGAAGCCACAAAAGAATAACGCATAAGGTGTGCAGTACAGGTGCTAAAATTATTTCAGGAAGTGCAAAAATACCGGCCTGAACCCAGAATGGAAGTTTGTAACTGAGATTTGTAATACCCAGAGATGAAGACTACAGGCACTCAATTATGTATGGCCTGTTATTACTTTGTGAAAACTGGTCCTGAATTGTTTCATTATTTGATAGTGTTTTGCCAGGAAAATAAGGTTTTCTTCCTACCATTTGTCACTGAGAAAGATGCAGAAAAATTTCAGAATTGTTCTAGTGAGCATGTACTTCTAGCTAGTCCACCGATTTGAATTTTACGGTGATGATATGATCATAAAAATTTGCCCTGGGCACCTCTGATCTGAGCCTAAAAGCATTTTTAATGTGGCATGATGGGACTTAATGACTTTTGCATTGTGGGTTGTGTTGTTTGATTAGCAAAACGAATCCATTCAGGTTCTTTTCCTGTACTGGAAACCTTCTGAGGTCCTTTATTGAAATGCCAGAAAATACTGGTTTTACATATGCTCTGCGCTTGAGTTGGTCCATAGCCTCCTATTATTATTTTATTATTTATAGAGCACCCAGGTACTTGGGCTCTACTTTTAATGATTCAGGGTATCTCCTCTTATTGGGCTCTTATCCAGTGGATCCGGATAAATGAAGTCCAAGGACTGATGAAGGGTGTAGGTCTATGGAAATTTATTTGTAAGCCAGAGGAAAGATAGAAAATAGAAAGACAGAATAACTCCCACACTCCTCTGTGGCACCCTCAAAAGGGAGTATCTGCTGAAGTTCCGGGGGAGTCAACTTTTTGTCCCTTCTCGTGGTTCCCCATCTGCTCTTTTGATATTGGTCAGAATTAGGGACCCAATGTCTTTTGCCCAGTTTCAATCCTTGATTTGAATTGTTGTCTTGAGGGCTGGTGGACTTTAACCTCCTGGGGCTGGTGGGCTCTAATCTCCTGGAGCACTTGTCTATGTCTACCTCTCCCCTTTGATCACCCTTGAAATTTATTTACACCATTGTCCTCAGAATTGGCCCACAGAAGGGGCTGAAGTTTTGTTTTGATTCCACAGCCCTTTGCCTGCTCATTGTTACCCTTATGTCTTATTAACCTCCCCTGTTTTTGTTCCTAATATAGATGGTTTCTTTTAACCCCTCCTGTTCCTAGGTCCTCTGCTTTGCCTCACTAATATAGAAAAGAACTGCCCCTGCCCCTTTGAAGTTTCATTTAATGCAGGCAAATGCAGCACAGGTAAGGAACCAAGGAGGCACTGGTAAACACCAGGTGGTTTCTGAGAAGTTGGACATGACCACAGTTTGGCATGCTTCCTAGGTGTCCTGGTACTGAGCTGAGCTTTTCTTCATCTGTCCCTAAGGTCAGTTGCCTTTCCCATGGCCGACGGTGTGGGTAGGGCTGTTGATGGTGGGAGGTAGCCTAGGAAATTAACAGGCTCCCAAATGGTCCTGAGGTTACAGTTCTCATGAAGAGAGCAGTCACCATTAAAAAAAAAAAATAGCTACTTTTTATCCCCTGAAATGACATATTTAAAACATTAAGGCATAACATATACACAACATCAATTAGTTTTACTGTTCTTGAGTTTCATCTAAATGGAATCACAGTCTGTTGTCTCTTCTATCTCACTGTTTTCAATCCACCTATTTGTGGAATCCATCCATAGTACAGGGAGTGCCAATAGGTCATTCCTTTTTGTTTCCATGAAGTATTTCATTGCATGAACATATCACATTTTACTGACATGTTCCTATTGATGAACATTCTGATGGTTTCCAGTTTTACTAAAATTCTATTTTGGGTCAGATTCTACCAGGTGTGGGGCATCAAAAAGGTGGCATTTTTTCCAGGGACCTAGAACACAGTGGACTATGATAAAGGAAGCCGCCATCTTGTTTCCCATAGGCTTGTATTCTTGTCTAAATGCCTGGATCATTGCTTGGTCCTTCACCTCATCCTTTTCTCTGTTTTTTTCCTTTTTTTTTTTTTTTTTTTTTTTTTTTTG
>PVJS01009513.1:0-13450 GCA_004027185.1 Glis glis
GAACGAGTGGTCGCCCGGCTGGCCATGGAGCTGCTGTGCTGCGAGGTGGACCCTGTGCGCAGGGCCGTGCCGGACCGCAACCTGCTGGACGATCGCGTCCTGCACAACCTGCTCACCATCGAGGAGCGCTACCTCCCCCAGTGCTCCTACTTCAAGTGCGTGCAGAAGGACATCCAGCCGTACATGCGCAGGATGGTGGCCACCTGGATGCTGGAGGTAGGTGTTAAGGCGACGCTCCTAGGAGCCACGGCCCCACCCGATTCCCAGCCCCCCACGCGGGGACCCCGAACTGGGAGAGGGCAACCCCCGCGCGGGCCTCCCGGCATCTGTGCGCGAGGTTACCCCGCGCCCCTCAGCGAGACGCGTGGCTGCAATTCTGCTCCTTGCTAGATTGACTGGGGGAGGGGGAGGGTGGAAAATCTGGGAGCAGCGAGGCCGTCCCGGGGCGGGGTGGGGGAAGCATCCCGCGCGCGTGTGCCTGCCTGTGGCTTCCTCGTCTTCCCACCCCCATCCCGACCTGTCTTTTACGGAGCCACGGCTGCTTTCAGTGCGGCGAAGAAGGGAATGGGAACGTGAAAAGCGGGACCCTCAATAAAAAGGCAGCCCCCCCAAAAGGCCGGAGCAAATTCGTCCAAGCCACGGGTCCCCGCATGTGGTCGCGACTCCGCGTTGGCACTTCAGGGGGGAGGAGGAGGGAGAAGGGAGGAAGAGGAAAACGGGGAATTCAGGAGCCCCGGAAGTCGCATTGAAACGTGTTTTAGGGGAACCCACAAGAACCACTGCTTTACCCTCGCTCCGGGTCTTTGCCGAGCGTGCTGTGTGCCCACGTATACACAGCTCTGGACCTGCCGTGCTTTCGCCATGTTGCTTTGCACACTCCGTTGGAAAGGCTGGGAAACGTCGCTCGCTCTCCCACGCACCCCGTTATCCGGGCCACCCCACTTCTAATCGTGCTCTCGTCCCCAGCCCCCAACTAACGAAGGTTACTTACAGTTTGACTTTCCAGCTTCTTCAGTGCGAAGATTTGGGTGGGGTAGGACGGGGGGAGGAGATGTGTGTAGGGGGGAATATTGGGGCGCCCCTGATCGGGAGATCAGACCCCCCGGGTGCCCCTTTCCGGGGCTCCCTGTTCGCGTCTTTCCCCCCACTCGGCACCGGGTTCCTAGTCTCTGCCCTTGTGGGCCGCAGCCTGACACTCCGCCGCGGCTTCACCCCTTCAAGTTTCCCCCGGGATCCAAAGCCCCAGGGGTCGAGATACAGACCTCCCTGGTACCCGAAACCTCCGTTTCGGGAAGCCTGAGTCCTCTTTGGGATTTTCACGCCAAAAGGGCTTTTCTAGGACATTTCCTCGATTTTTAATTATTTTTTGAAATCGTCCCCCCCGCTCCGACTCCAGCTGCCGCGGCTGCGGCGCGCTCTTCCTCCTCCCTCCCTCCCCCGCTCGTCCCCACCACTCCCCACCCGCCCCCCTAATAGCGGCCCCTGGGCCGCAGGGACACCCCCGGACAATTTTTCTAATTGTCGGGAATGATAGAGCAGGGTTTGGGGGTCCGGATGAGACCAAGAAGTAGACCCCTGGAGCCTCCAGAATATTTTTATTGATTTTTTGAAAAGATGACGAAATCCAAAAAAGAGTGAGTTAGAGTGTGCGAAGAAGTGGCCGAGGGAGCGGCGCGGAGCTGCGGGGCTGCTGGCGGCCGGTTCGCCGCTCTCGGCCTCGGGGTTCGCCATCCTTAACTCACTCCCTTTCGGCTCCTTAGGAATACCCGAGCACGGATGGACTATTCGGATTTACCCCCGTTTTCTCTTCTTTATTCTTATCACAGTTTCTACTCCCCTCCCCCTCCCTCCGAAAAACTAATTTTTTTGTTTCCATAGATTATGCTTTTTCATCCTTTTTCTTTCTTTCTGATACTATTTTCACTTTCCTCCCCCCCTTTCCCACTCCCATTGTAGGTCTGTGAGGAGCAGAAGTGTGAAGAGGAAGTCTTCCCTTTGGCCATGAATTACCTGGATCGCTTCTTGGCGGGGGTCCCCACCCCCAAGACCCATCTGCAACTCTTGGGTGCGGTCTGCATGTTCCTGGCCTCCAAGCTCAAAGAGACCATCCCGCTGACCGCGGAAAAGTTGTGCATTTATACCGACAACTCCATCAAGCCCCAGGAGCTGCTGGTAATGACTGTCCCCTTACCCCTCCACTCTTTTCTCCCTGTTTTATCCAGGCCTAACGATGCGCCTCCTACCCTCCAGTCCCAAATGCCTGGGATCCAGAGTTACCAGACCACTGGAGTTTTCACACTGATGAGAGATCTCTTTTAATAGGACATAATTATCTGTGGTCCTACTATGTGCCCGGCAATGAGCAAAGCACTTAAGCTACACCCATGATTCATGAATAAGATCTTTGGGTAATTTGCATTGGTGAAATTCATTTGAAGTGTGTGTGTGTGTGTGTAGGAAGCATGGAAGATATTAATTAACGGTGATAATATTATATTTAAGTCCCAAATTTTCAAACACTGAACTCTGAGGAAATAGTCCTGACTTCTCATAGGAATGTGTTCACATGATAGAAATATGTCTCCTAAGGACCTGGAGCCAAAGGTAATGTGTTATATGTCAATAAAGTCTCAAGATACCAACACATACTAGCTGATCACTAAATATCAGCACATTGACTTTTGAGCACAGTCAAAATTTGGCCTTTTTGGAGGAGTCTGAGGCTTGGGTTCCTAGCTCCTGTGGTTCTGTGACCTCTCTACAGCCCCAGGGGGGTCCTGTCTTGGCTCTGTTTTTCTGCAACAGAGCCTTTTCCCCATCCTATCTAACTCTTTTTTTTCCCCCTGGAGCTGCATGTGTAACAGACTGCCAAAGGGCAGCAGTACTGGCATGGCAGAGCAGTTCCCAGGCCCACCATGAGTGGTTTGCACACCTTTTTTCTGCACTGCTTAGGAAAACCCCCCCGTTTCCCTGCCCCCTCCCCCTCACCGGTAGGGCCTGGGCCCCCAGCACAAAGTCCACAGGGCCAAGACTGGCTGCTTGAACTGAGCCCTTTATGAGGCGCTTTCCTTTTTGGGGCTGTGCTGCCATCTAGTGGCAGACATGCACAGGGTTGGGGAGGAATCACAGAGAATGCAGAGAGGGGCACGAATGACTTCACTTTTGAACCCTTGCCAGATTTAGCTGCTTCTGGTTTGGTCCAAGAGGCCCAGAAAGGTGCTTTCTTCTGGGGGATCTGCTTCCTTTAATAATGGTGCAAGAGGAGTGGTTTGTTCTTACCTTCCCCTGTGAGAGGGAAGGGCCAGGATTTTAAGACATCTTTGAAGACACTGACCAGCGAGAATTTTTACCCCAATCCTCTGCAGAAAGCCAGAGGCAGATTTTAAAGCGTGTGAAGAAAAAAACCAAAAGCATTTCCCTTCTGGGGACCAGTTTGTTTTTCTCAGGGGCAAGTGGGAAAAAGAAACTCCCATTTGGTTTATATTGTTTCAACATGATGGTAGATTGGAGGTGTTCTTCAGGACACCCCAATATTTCCGGGCCCAGCCAAGCTAAATTGTATCGCTCCAAATCGGCCTTTTTTCCATCTCATCTCTTGATCCCAGAAATTGGGATCAGAGAGTCCTCTTATTTTAAATGAGAAAGCACAGAAGCCCAGAGAAGGAAAGAGAATTGCCCGGGGCCACACAGCCTGTTAGTGTGGTGATGTAGCATCTATCCCTGGGCTTTGCAAATGCCAGGGATTCTGGGTTCTTGGGTAAATAGGAGAGAGAGGTCCCCTGGCAAGGTGGTCTCTGCTTCTTATTCTTCCAAAGATGACTGATAGGCATATTTTCCCTCTGAATTCATGTATTTTTTAAGTTTTATTTCTGGTCTATTTCCCTTTGAGCACAATCCCATACTTATCTGAAAGAGGAGATAAACAAGGTTTTTCACTAGTTGGACTGCCGGTGAGAGGCCCAGAAGAGACAGGGTTGCCTTGTTCCAGTACTTGGCTCGGGAGAACCCAGTGCAAGCACCTCTGCTGTGTCCTAGATCAACTCCCTCTGCAAAGTGGGGTGGCAGATGACTATCCCAGCCTTTTAGTCATGATGACAAAGGTCTGTGAAACATTTAGGTGAAAGAACCGAGTGTCATACCCCCAAGATTTCTGCATGATGTGTCAAAGGGGAAAGTTTTAACAGCAAAGAGAAAAATGGCACTTTTTGGCACCAAGTAAAAGCCAGCTAATTGGTTGCCAAGGAGTTGGGCCAAGAAAGCTTATTTTACGCTTTATCTGCATGCATCATTTTTCCATGAGGATTAAAAAGACTTAATATAGTGATAGAGACATACAATAAATTATTACCAAAGGGCCACAATGACCTTGGCCATATCTTACTGTAGGTCCAACATTCTGGGTGGGCAGGCAGCAGAATTTTGTGAAAGTCAGGGTTGGGCAGGGGTGGGGGGAGCCAGGGAAGAAAAGAAATACAAGAAAGTAGAATCTTGGCAGCAGCTTCCTGGACTCTCATTATTTTCGGCAGGAGCCTGACATTTTCAGCATGAGAAGAGCCGTCAACAAAGCTTTAGGGGCACACTGACACATGGGCCCGCCTTAAGATCTAGCAGCCGTGTCCTAATGAGCATCATTAAAACTGATCTGGCCAGGCACAGTGGTGCACTCCTGTAATCCCAGTACTTGGGAGGCTGAGACAGGAGGATTGCAGGTTTGAGGCTAGCCTCAGTAACTTAGTGAGACAGTTTCAAAAGAAAAAGGGCTGGTGAGATAGCTCAAAGGTAGAATGCCCCTGGATTTAATCCCCAGTACCAAAAAAAAAAAAAAAACTCATCTGGATTCCAGTCTTGCCCCCCCCACACACATTAGATCAGCCTATGGATTTTATACTCTTCCCTCTTTGTACCTTCCACGCCAGGAGTGGGAACTGGTGGTGTTGGGCAAGTTGAAGTGGAACCTGGCTGCAGTCACCCCTCATGACTTCGTTGAGCACATCCTTCGCAAGCTGCCCCAGCAGAGGGAGAAGGTGTCTCTGATTCGCAAGCACGCACAGACCTTCATTGCTCTGTGCGCCACCGGTAAGAACAGGCTCAAAGGTTTGGGCCAGGGAGGGAGGGGAGGAGAGGAGCTCAGTGGGGGATGTGCAGGGGGAGGCACACCAACTTACTTAGGGGAGGGGGCAATCTTGAGCAACCTGGAGTCCCAGTTTGACTGCTGGGTTCTTTGTTCTCTAACTTTATCGGAGCTTGGTATATTCTCTTCTCTGCTAAACTCATAAATGGTTTATTGGGACAGGTGTGGTAGGGGAAAAAAATTGGTGCCTGTTAAAAATACTCTTTACGATGTCTAAAGTGCTCTTTGAAGATTATGTACACTGCTCACTGGTTGTGTTTAAATCCTTAATCTTTTGAGGAAAAGGATGGCTTGGAGGTAAACCCAAGAGGAAATTTAGGAGGGTGGGGGCACATCCAGGTTAAAGGAGCAGCATCAAGGTAAATGTACTGTCTGCCTGAGAAGTGGTAAGGGAGACGAAAAGGGATTCTTTTTACTGAAGGGCATGTATTGCCTGCTAGCTGTTCCCTCTGCTGGGCGGGGGAGTGAACCTGGTTGGCTTTCAGCAAGGGTTAGCTTGCTGAGGCCCTCCCTGCCCTGATTTTTGGCAGGGGACTTCAACAAAGAAATTGCATCTGGCTTTTTCATGTTAAAAATTGTCCATCCAGCAGGGGGTCCCACGGATGGATACATAGCTGTTATTGGCCCATTTGCTGTGCATTTTCTAATAAACTAAAGGCAGTGGTGCCATGATGTTGTCTCTTGAAGGGAAGCTTGGCCAGTCTGTACTGTTTTTTTCTTGTTAGTGGCCAAGGTAGGAGACCCTGGAATCTTAATCTTAATTCCAGGGGTGAGGGGTCAGGAGTTCATATTTTCATAATTAGAAACATTGGGTAGTAGCCGGGCGTGATGGCACACGCTTGTAATCCCAGGATTGAGGGTTCGCGGCCAGCCTCAGCTACTTAGTGAGGCCTCCGCAACTTAGCGAGACCCTGTTTCAAAATAAAGAATAAATAATAGGGCTGGGGGTATAGCCGGGAGGTAGAATGCCCCTGGGTTCAATCCCCAGTACCGCAAAAAAAAAAAAAAAAAGAAACATTAGGTAGTGAACTAACCATGGGGGGGAGGGTTCAGGTCAAATTGGCCAGGAGTGGTTGAATTGTATAGTTGGCACTTGGGGGGGGCTAATGTTTTAATACCTTGTTACCTGTTAGTCTTGAGTTTGTGCCCATAAATATATAATGTGTAATAGTGTATATCCTCTTCACTCCCAGTCAAAAGGTCAGGCTTTGTTACTGATCACTGGCTGACCTTGCACAGGCTACTTAACCTCTCTGAACTCCAACTCCATCTGCAAAACATGCCCATTGATACGTCATCCTACTGCTTTTGCAGAGTGGTTAGGAAAATCAAAATCAGAAAGGAAACCATGATGCACGCGAACAGTGCTTTGTAAACCAGGAGATGTGTAGGAGAGTGTGCTGTGGTGCTTATTGATGCTCTCTGATTTTAACTGTTCCAACTAAGGTGGGTATGTCGGCTTGACTTCTCTGGCTGCCCTCCTGTTTCTAGCAAGACCTGTCGGCTCTGCATTTGCTGGCTTGAGTATAGGACTCCAAGCCTCCCCCTTTTGAGTCTGGGGTAGTTCCCCCTTGCTGGTCTGCAGTGCCCCCCTCCCAGGCCCCATGCAGGCCTCACGGCACACACATGCACCCTGTGCTTCTGGAGCAGTCTGCCGCCCTTCGGGCATTCCCGGGGGACAGATCCCTCGAGCCCCCACCGGCCTTTGCTGCCTTTTGGACGGGTCATTCCCTTGCTTCCTTTCCTTCCCCTGTTGTCTGGCCCGGGCCCGAGAGGTCAGTCCCTTGTTGACCTGTCATTTTGTCTCCCAGTCTCTGCTGTCCCTTTCTTCTCTTGTCATGATTCACGGCGGGGGAGGGGTCAGTCATGCCTTTTTCTCTAGCCCTAGGACAGCTGACCCCCGACCCTAAACTCCCCCACTGCCCAGCTGTTGATGTCCAGAGTTCTGCTCTGACCTTGTCTCCTGACTGACAGATCTTTCAGGGTCTGCTCACCCCTTCCTTCTCTCCGATCTCTGATCCAGGCAGGGGTGCTGGGTGGAATTACCCAGGCATGGGCAGATCCCCAAATTCTGTATAGGCCATAGGCCTGTTCTCTGAAATTGGGGATCCCATCCCCCATTCTTGGCCTTCTTGCCCAGATCCTCGGGGTGGCTGCCAACTTTGGGGCCAGAATAGGGAGCCTGGGATTCAGGGACTGAGGACAGAGGTCTGAAGGGAGGTGGAGGCGTCGTGAACGCTGCCTTTTGGGGGCCCTGAGCTAGTTCTCACTGGACAGTGGGGAAGGACAGGAGAAAATGCACCTTCAACCAAACCAGACCCATGTGCCAAGTCCTAAGCCACAGGCGGGAACTGGTCAGAGCAGAGGGAGGTGCTCAGAAGCTCCCCGGGTCTAGAAAGGATGGACAGGCCTGTCTCATGAGGCATATCAGAGCCCTGATCTGCACTCTGGTCTGTGCAAGAGACTGTCACCCAGAATCCCCTCTGTGTGGAAGGATTTTGAGGGTGGGGCCTTCCCACAGCCTGGGGCCTGAGCATGAGTGGGTGAGTACCCGGGGCTGTGCCTGGCTCGCAGCAGGGACACTGAGGACTGAAGGTGGGACAGCACAGTCCCCTCTCCCTTCACCCCGTCTTGGAAGCACGTGCAGCAGGGTCCTGGGGGCCATGGCGGGCTGTGGCTAGTTTATGGGAAGAGCTGGTTGTGAAAGAGCTGGCAGGGATTCTAACAGGGGCTCTGGAGAGCGCGTGTGTGTGAAAGGGAAGAGGGCGCAGGAGCGCAGAGGGGCCTGGCAAGGCCGGCGGGGCCTTGGTCTTCCTCTGTTGGGCTCTGGGGTAAGATGGTGGCAGGGAAGAGAGCTGTTGTCCTTTCCCTTCCGTGCATGGCCTAAAATGGCTTCTGGGGTAGAGATGGCCTCCAGCTGCCGGTGTCCCTCTCCTGGCCGGTTCTGGTCAGTGGTGGCACTGGCCTCTGGATGAGGGGTCTTCCTAACTCCAGCTCCTGGCAGGCACTCCCTCTCGTAGAGCTCTGGGTACTGATTGGGTAAACTGAGCCTGAGTTTCCCTGGGGCGGGTCTCTGCCGCCAGAGCCCCCAACCAGCAAACGGGACAGAAGATTATCAAGACTGGGCTCGGGCTCCGCTTTGGAAGAGTCTTCACACATACCATGCTCCACAGATGGTCCCAGTTAGTCTAGAAGAGTCACTGGTATTGAGTTTGGACTTGGTGCCAGGGTGGAAGAGGTCCCTCCTTCCCCAGGGACTCTGTCCCCTGTCCCCCTTTTTTTGTGTGTGTGGTACTGGGGATTGAACTCGGGCATTCTACCTCTGAGCTGCACCCTCAGCCCTATTGTATGTTTTTAATTTTGAAACAGGGTAAGTTTCGGAGGACCTCTATAAGTTGCTGATGCTGGCTGCGAACCTGCGATCCTCCTGTCTCAGCCTCCCAAGTACATCCCTTTCTTTTTGCACTAGGAGCCCCTGTTAAGTTGCTATTCCTCGCTGTGAGAAACACACACACACACACACACACACACACACACACACACACACACACACACCTGTGCTTTGCGGATCTTCCCAGCTTTACCCAACGGTGTTTTATCAGTTTCCACTCCCAAGTTGCAGCCAGGCTGTGGTGGCCCAGAGAAGTTAGAGGACTTGGCCCTTTGATCCAGGAAGGAAGCTGTGCCTCAGTGGTTGCTGGGAAGTTAGAATGGAAACCCACCCTTCCATGCCGAGCCTCTGCACTGCCTCCACAGCGGGCAGGTCGCAGGGCTGAGAGGAAGTGGCATGACCAACTGGGGAGTCTCACCCCACACCCCCGAGGGTCACAGGTGTGACGCTGGCTATCTCACTTCCCATCTGGCTGAAAGATGAATGAGTGCCTTTCTCCCACCAACCCCCACCTTTCCTCCACCCACCTAAGCCTTTGGGGTTAAACTGTCATTAGCAGTTACATTGCTCTGGGTTCTGGGGGCCTGCAGATAAGGGCGTGCTGACCCACATCATTAGTATTATTCCTTGGCCAGTGAGCACCCTGGATTCTGGTCCTTTAAACTTCCACCTGATTGCAGGTTGGAGGAGGGGGAGACCCTGGGGGAAAAGCTAGACCTGGGTTTCCTGGGTCTCTTAAGCCTTAGAACAAATAGCTCTCGCCCCCTAGTGGTGAACAAGAGTGGAGCAGTCACTCTGCAAGGCTTCCGGAGCCACAGCCAGAATCGTGGTAGATTAACTGGGCAAGAGGATCACCGAATCAGTGGTTTTAAATCTATTTAGCTCAGAACTTTTTCTCCAGTGGACTCTTATCAAGAAGTACAGATACCAAGCTGATGAATGTGGAGCACTTCTCACGGCCCTTGTTCAGATTAGGGAGACCCACGAGACCCCAGAGGCTCCTGTGGCATTCTTGGGGGATTAAGCAATGTGTAGAAGGTCGCATAGCTTGCAGGTGCCACGTCTAGACTAAGGCTCACATTGTTGGACTCCTGCGCAGGGCTCTTTTTTTGGACTTTTCCTTCACTTCTGATACAGAAGGGTACCCTGCATTCTTTAGGGCGGGAGGCCACCTTGAGGAGCTGTTCAACTTTTGGTAAGTTTCGCAGAGCTCAGGATCCGGAGTCCAAAAGTTTCCCCCTTATTCCAAGGCCCAACGCTCACAGCAAGTGAGTGACATTTGTACAAATCACTTAACCGCTCAAGGTTCCATTTGCTTGTAAAAGGAGATGTTTAAAATGGGGGGATTTAGGTTCCTTTTTATTAATGCCTCGCCTTCACCAATAGCAGTATGTCAAGTGTGCAGAAAATTCAGAGCTGCCTTTGGCGCTTGTCTGTGGTACTAACATGTGTCCCCTAGTGTGTGTCTTCTGCCTCTCCTGCCTCACCGGGAGGGAGGAGGTACTGTCTGATGCCGCTGGCGTGAGGGCATTTTGGCTCAGAGTGAGCTGCAATAGAACGAACACGAGATGCGCTGGGAATATAGTTGCCAGCTTACGTTTTTCATTCCTCGTGAGCTCTTTCCAGTCCCCTGGGCAGGGGGGGGGTCTCGCTTGATGAGGTCATTTCTGGGACACAGACACAACTGGATAGTGAAAGATTCTCCAGGAAGCACAGAGCCCTTATTCTTTCCAACCCTCAGCATGCCCGGCCTGCTTTCCGCATCTGCCCCCAGCCCAGGGGTGCTAGGTGGCTCTCTCCCTACCGCTTCAGATGCTGGGTAGAGCGCACAGCAGCCAGAACAGCCCCTCAGAATAACACAAAGTTCCAATAGTAAAAGCAGTGCAGGTGCGGATGGGTTTGAGGCTGGCTGCTGACATTTATTACCACACATCAGGCACTTTTACAGGGGTTATTTCAGTGAATACTCGAAACAACCCTGTAAAGGTGGGTATAATTGTTATCCTTATTTGCAGGTGAGAAGACTTTCTTCCCATATAGTTACCATACAGTACATACCTAGCCATTTCCAGTGCAGCATGCTGATGCTGGGTGTGGTGGCGCACGCCTGTAATCCAAATACTTGGGAAGCTAAGATAGGTGGATCACAGGTTCGAGGCTGGTCTCAGCAACTTAGCAAGACCCTCAGCAACTTAGCCAGACCTTGTTTCAAAATAAAAAGTAAAATAGGGCTGAGGGCCAGGCATGGTGGTACACGCTTGTAATCCCAGTACTTGGGAGGCTGAGGCAGGAGGATCCTGGTTTGCAGCCAGCCTCAGCTACTTAATGAGGCCCTCAGCAACTTAATGAGATCCTGTTTTAAAATAAAGAATAAAAAATAGGGCTGGGCGTGTAGCTCAGAGGTAGAATGCCCCTGGATTCAATACCACAAAATAAATAAATAAATAGGACTGAGGGATCTGGCTCAGAGGTAGAATGCTCCTGGGTGTTCAATCAATATATATAAACATATATATGTGTGTGTTTATATATATATGTGTATGTTTATGTATATGTATACACACACACACATAGCTAGCTAATGTGTTGGTGCTCTAGCCTTAAGAAACTGGTGTTTTCTATGGAGCACAGTGTTTTACGTCGTGGGGGGAGTCACCCATGCTTCCTGGAACAGGAAGGAACACTTTGTAAAGACTTGGTCAGACACTGTCCCCGGGAGGACTCCCTTCAGCATTTTCTTAGCAAACAAGGGAGGTCGAGTCCCCCGTGTAGGTCTTGTACCTGTTATACCCCAGGACAAGCCACATATCTCCGCCAGCTTCATGTGCTAAGCATGAGTTGGTTTTGCTAGCAGGGGACAGCCAAGATAGGCATGTATGCATGTGCTTTCCGGCCGGGGCCTGCGGCAGAGCGAGGGGAGGGCCAGGGACACTTCTCTGTCCCTTTCCTACCAGATGCTGTCACCCAGGGCCTTTGTGGGCCCAGGGCCATGGGCTGGCTGCCTCTTCTCTGTTATGAATGTCACAGGGGGGAGCTAACAAGGTCATTGGGCAGAGAAACACTCTCCTGTGACCCACGTGGAAGAGACCTACAGCAGAGCAGGGAAGGCTGGCTTTGTCACACCATCCTTGGGGACAGAGAAGGCACAGGCGGACTTGGCGACACCACAGTATAGGCCCTGGAGGTGGAAACGGTGAATAGCAAAGAAAAGAAAGCCAAGGAGAGAGACACACAGACGGGCAGGCTTGCTTGGTGTTCCTGGGAGTTAGCCGAGATGGGAGGGGAAGGATGTGCACGGTTCACTGATCCGTGGTGTTTCTAAGAACACTCACAGGCTTGATGTTGGGGCAGTGGGAGCCCCATTACAAGTGCTTTCATTATGTTTTTATAGTGGAGCATTGAACAGGAAGAAGGGGAAATACTAGGGTGGAATGGGTCTTGAGGTGTGACTCATCTTTCCTTCTATCCCCTGCACTACCACCCCATGTGCACCTTCCACTTCTATAGACAGTAAATCCATGGGAGTTGTGCTACAGGGAGACAGAGCACCCCGGAAGATCTGCTCCACTCTGGGCTCCCTCTAGGATGAGTGATGAAACTGGACCCCTTTAACATGTCAGCACCAGGCAGGGGAAAGGGCTTTCTTATCACAGCATCAGGGTAATGCCTAATCATTGTACCTGCAATGGTAGATATGCAAATTAAGTGGGAGAAATTTGCAAGGTATTGTGCATGCTGGTAATTGGTAGCCAGTAGCCACTGCAACAGGAGGTGGCTATGGCTGTCTTTATCACCCTGTGGGGGACTGAGCAGTTGCTAGGTCACTGTCACCCAGCCCCAGGCTGACCCCTCTGGCGCATAAGAGCATCTTCTGTCTTGCTCTTGCAGAACTGGAAGTAGAGGGTGTTGCTTAGGGTTAGGTGCTTGATGGAAGTCCTCTGTCCTGCCACTCGAGGACCCTCGTCCTGGAGCCAGGAGTTGAGGATGGGGTGAAGCTTGGCCTCCGCTCACCGCATCCCTGCCTCGCTGTTGCTCTCACTTCATTCTCGTTTATTTTTTATAAATTTTTTTGTGTTGGACCATATTAGTTCTTGATACCTGTCCAGAAAAATATGGCAAGATCACATCAGGACTACCCTTCTTCATAAAACTGCCTGATTCCCCCGACTGCTCATACTTTGTCCTCCTGATGTCTGGAGCCCTGGGTGAATCCCACCTGCAGCATGTGGACATCTTATCTACACGGTCCCAGACCTCTTCCACTCTGACCCACCATTGTCCCCCGAGGAGATAGTGTCTAAGTTGCTGAGGGTCCTGCTGTCCCACCAGGGCCAAGAATAGTTCCTGGCCGCGCTAACCGCAAACCCCTGTGGTTGTGACTGTAGGACTCAGGGCTGGGGTCGGGGAGCCTGCTGGGATTCGCTGTGTGCGCTCAAATGGGCTCTCTTCCTTCCCTGTCTCAGTCCCTAGCCTAAAACCTGGACTAGCTACAGCATGACAAATAAATAAAGGGAGGAGTGGAGAGAAGGTGCCACTGGCTCGTGACCTTCTTTCTGGTTACCTGCAGGCTGGCAGGCTCCTGGGTCCATATTCTTCCTGTGCCCTGACCTCCTGCCTCTCGTTTCTTGCAGACTTTAAGTTCGCCATGTATCCGCCCTCAATGATTGCAACTGGAAGCGTGGGAGCGGCCATCTGTGGGCTCCAGCAGGATGAGGAAGTGAGCGCTCTCACTTGCGACGCCCTGACCGAGCTGCTGGCCAAGATCACCAACACAGATGTGGTAGGTGCAGCCCCCTTCGTGGTTGAGATCAGGTGTCTCTTCTCAACCTCAGTTAGTTGGATTATGATGGATCATAGAGGTTTGTGGTTTAAATGGGGGGGGTCTGTTTTTTGTTTTTGTTTTTCTTTTTTGGTACTAGGAATTGAAA
>PVJS01009513.1:13550-50280 GCA_004027185.1 Glis glis
CTATACCTAGCTGAGCTTTTTTTTTTTTTTGTACTGGGACTTGAACCCAAGTGCATTCCACCTCTGAGCTGCACCCCCAGCCCTTTTCATTCCATTTTTATTTTGAAATAGGGTCTCGCTAAGTTGCTGAGGCTGGCCTCAAACTTGCAATCCTTCTGTCTCAGCCTCCCAAGTACTGAGATTACAGGCATGGGACACCACACCTGACAGGGAGAGAGAGTCTGTTTTCTAAGATGAGCATTTAAGGTTGTACAAAACTCAGCAGATGAGGCCTCCTCTTCCGCTTTGGAAGCCTGATTGCCATAAAATACAGACAAGACCTCGGCAGGCTGATGCGGGGGAGGGCTGCTGTCTCATTCTCCCCTGTGGTCTGGGGTTCTCAGTGGGCCGGAACTGCTGCTTCGTTTCCATTTATGTACGCAGTCAGGCCACCCTGGCAGTGTAGGTGGTGAGGCTCAGGAGATGGGACAGCTAGAGCCAGGGGTGAGCAGCTGTGACACAGCCTTGGGTGTCCCTGTGAGCATGGCGTCCACCCTGCCAAACCCTCCCCACTCCCCATCTCTCCCTTCCCTCTTGTTCAATGTAGTAATGGGTTTAAAAGCACTCTTAAAAGATGGAGTGAGCGCTATATACATTCAGCAAGCTATTATTAGCTATAGACTTTTTCCATTCTGTGTGAACAGCCTAGAAGTTGTTGTTCCTAGTTGCCAAAGTTGGGTGTTACTTAGCAGAAAGATTTTGAGTTAGACCAGGGGTCCATTACAGTCCTGATTTCAAAGGCTAGCAAATTGCAGGCCTAGAGGGCCCGGGCCAGGATGGTTTTGAAAGAACATAGAAGCAGAGGCTGCGTTTTCCACAGGCAGTGCAGAGGACCACAGGAACCAGCCTGGGTGGAGGGGTGGGCAGCGGCAAACCTGGGGCTTGAACCTTCCAAGCTCTGGCTCCAGCCTGGAAAACAATGTTCCACCCTTGCGCTGCAACAGCTCCAGCGATGTTTGCAAAAGGCCTTTGGTTGAAAGGCAGCTGCAGGGAGGGGTGGCTCTGAGGCCCTTGTGCATCACCATGGAGAGGCTCAGGAATGCAGGGGAACTTCACGATGACACCCTCCGGATGTTCCAGGGGAATTCAGAATGCCCATGTGGGGATTTATTGAGTTATGGGATCATGTGATGTGCAGTCCTGTGGCTGACCTCCAGGAGGGAGACTGAGCTGAAGGTTAAACCTCACAGAGCCGAGAGCCACAGATCGCTGGCTTTCTTGCCCACCCACCTGTATTTTGCTTTGGTATTTGTTACCGACTCCAAGAAATGGCAGTGTTGAAGGCCCTGACAAAACACATCCAGGTCCTTCTTGGAACTTGTTTTTAGAGATGCTTTTAAAATGCTGGCTCCTAGCAGGGAGTAGTTGCAAATCCCTGTAATCCCAACTACTCAGAAGGCTGAGACACGAGGATCCAAAGTATTGAGGTCAGCTTCAGCAATTTAGTGAGACCTTGTCTTAAAATAAAAAATGTAGAAACCAGGCATGGTGGTGCACTCCTATAATCCCAGTACTTGGGAGACTGAGACAGAAGAATCATAGGTTCAAGGACAGCCTCAGCAATGCAGCAAGACTGTCAGAAGCCTAGCGAGACCCTGTTTAAAAAAAACTTTTTTTTTAAAAAGTAGAATGCTTCTGGGTTCAATCCCTAGTACCACAAAAATAAGCAAATAAATAAAATAAAAAAGGGTTGGGGATGTAGCTCAGTGGTAGAGAATCCCTGGGTTCAATCCCCAGTATTGGGGAGAAAAATACTGGTTCTAAAACATATGCTTTTTCAACAAGGGCTTCAAAGTACAGCTTGTGAAGACCCTTCCGGTGCAGTATGAAGAACACTTTTCTAATTCCCAGAGAAAAGTCCTAGGCAACACTTAATGTTTATAGAAATGGTCTGTTTCCTTCCTTTTCTGAATGTCTTCTATTAAGGCTGCCTTACAAATAGGACTCCCAAGCAGTTGAAGACAAGCCCTTCCTCCACCCCAAGAGACAAAAATGTCCGTGACAGGTCACCTTTCAGATAATTATGGACCTGCTCTGATTGGCTGACCACCTAGTCTCCAGCCTCCTCCCACACGTCTCTTTGTCCCCTATTACTGATAGTCACTCCTAGAGGCTGCCTCTGAGGCTCTTGGACTGTGCCTTGATTTTCATGACCGCAAACCAGTCTGTTATCAGATATGCAGCCAGTCCACCCAGATCACCATGCTGGACTCGGGTTAGTGATTACAAAGCCGCCCTAGCGCTCCTCCTATACGTGACAGCTATTGAAGTGTACCTCATTTCTCTAAGGGGCCTGTGCCTTGTTTCTTAACCAGGGATGCGTGTCCATGCCTTATTCCCACAGTTGACCTAGGAATAAACATTTTGATATTAAAAAACAAGCCATGGACATGGTTAATAGAATGTAAAACCCACTTGTTCAGATAAACAGTTGAGACTTTGGTACTCTCCACACTTACCTCTGGTCCCCGAAGGCTCACTCCCTATATCCCTAGGGAATGTTTTAGTGTTAAGGTCAGAGCCAGCTCTAGGCTAGGCAGTTTGTGTGTATATACAACTTCCTGAGTGCTAAATCGCCTCCCACCCATCAGCTTGTGTTCTCTGCAGAGAAGTGAAGGAGAAGAAAAGGACTAGAATTTAGACCGCATTAACCTTTGGAGGGAGGGAGGGAGGTGAATTTTGCTTCCTGAGCTCTGCTTACCATTTCATGAATCAGGAAGTGGTGTATTTCTAGCACTTCCTCTTCATTCATTTCTGGAGGTGTTTACTGAGGGACCAGTCGTTACACCTTGCTGCTACGAGGTGTAGAGATGAGCAAGGCCTGGTCCCCAGCCACCATGCTAAAAGTTAGGCATGGGATATGAATGGTACATGGAAAATAGATGATAGAGCCCCAGCCTTCAAGGGACATAGTGAATATACAGAAAATCAAGAAAAGGAAAGTATGCCAAACCCTTGCAGGTTCAGATCGGAGATGAGCTCCAAGTAATGTGTTATGAACCATAAAGTGTAGCGGTACAGCAAGCCAAAGGAAGAGACTCAGGAAGCCTAATGCAAAATGAAGGCCTCTTAGCAGAATAAAGTTGGTGGCAGAAAATGTCCTTGGAATGGAGACACAAGATATGGTGTGTACATGCAATGGAATATTATTTAGCATTCAAAAAGAAACGGCATTCTGATAACATGCTACAACATGCCTGAGCCTTGAAAGTACTAAACTAAGTGAAATCAGCCAGACACAAAAGACAAACACTGTATGTGGTCATCATGTGCACAGAGGAGACAGTGGAGCTGAGGTGACCAGGCCTGGGGAGGAGAGGATGGCGAGGTAGAATTTAATGGGTACAGAGTTTCAGTTTGAGTTGATGGAAAAGTTCTGGAGATGGAGAATTCTGGTGGCCGGGCAACAATGCGACTGTACTGATGTCAGTATACATTGAAAAATGGCTAAAATGGAACATTTTATGTTATATGTGTTTTACTACAATACTACATACACAGGCGTGTGTGTGCACACACGCACACGCACGCACACATGCACACAGGCACACAACATCCTCAGGACATGCTGTGAAATGCTCTTAAGTTTGTGTTGAGCTTTCTTTTGGAGAAATCGAATGAACACACACACCCTACCTAGTGTACAGACTGAGCTCAGGAAGAGTTGACCTCTGACCCTGGAGCCCCTGAAGTTCAGCCGCTAGTCCCATGTACCTTGTTATTTACCGTCTCTTCAAACTCGTAAGAGACTCCCCTCCGTGCGCCCGAGATGGCAGGACAAGTTTCTCTGGCTCGCTGGCCAGAGGCAGATAGCTTGGATCGGAGGGACCCACGCGGCTCTGAGAAAGTGGGTCTTTGTTGCTCCATCTGGTTGCCAAAATAAACCGGAACGCTCCATTCCAAAGGGAAGGCTGAGTGAGCAGCCTGACAGTTTTACAGGGAAGAGAAGTCTCAGAGGGTGGTGTATTTTAAGTACTTTTTCCTTCCAGTCATAAGGGTTGCTAAAAACAGACACCAGCCAGAGGGGCTGGCTTTTGGGGGGAACATCTACCGGGGCTTCCGTTGCCAAGGTTGAGAGGAGGCAGCGGCCATCCTGGGCCCCCGCGGGATCGGGTTCCTCTTCCGTCTCCTCCGTGCTGTGCCCATGTCCGTGCCAGCGTTTACCTCACTGCTCTCTTGTCTATAGGACCTCTTGAATAAGACCCAGCTTGTCCTCAGCTTTTTATCCTGAGCCCCTGGCAGAGTCATGGGGGAGCGATGCTGGAGAGAGGGAGGGAAGGAGGAAGGAAGGAACAAAGGACAAAGGGCAGGCAGATGGGTTTCAAATGTGTCTCTCGTTCATTGGGGACCTTTCGGAAAGCACGCGCTCTCTATATATCTATATCTATCTACCTATCTACCTACCTACCTATCTCTATATATGTTAATGTTAATTACACGGCAGGTCCTCTGAATGTTGCCTATCTCAGAGCAAGTCACTTAACCTTCACACTTAATGACACGTGTTCCTTCATGAAAGAGTGGAATCGAGGCCTGCAGGCTACACAGATGTGCTGAAGTTCCCGGGAGATGTTTAACGGGACAAGTATAGACTTCAGTCACCTGGACGTCTTATTATTTAACCTTTTCCATCTAGGACCTAGAGTGTAGGTTATATCAAAACTCTTTGTCACGATCTTAAATTGTTGCCCAGAGGAGATCGTAGGCTAGCCCTTCCCCAGGGTCAGCCGGGCATTTTAGGAGCCCGGCTGTCGGTGATCAGTTAAACCGCCAGCGGTGCAGTGGACAAAGCCTCGCTGCGTGCTCTCTGAGGGGTCCCTGCATTGAGCCCTGCTCCCCTTAGCTGCAAGCACAGCCCACCTCGTTCTCAAGGCACCTCTGCACTGGGGATGTCTTTTGTGGCCTTTATGGGGCTGCGGTCAGGAACCTTGTGCGGAGTCGCTGGAAGGCAGGCTGGGGGCAGGGAGGTGGGCTGGAACCCGGGCCTGCCTCCCTTTCTGCACTACCGCCGGCCTCATTTGGTATGCAAGGAAATAAGCCAAACAGCCTGCGAAGAAAGGAAGAATGAGATAGTTTCCTAAGTTGTCTCTGCCTGAGTTGGCCACGGGTCTGGGGCTCATTCAGCCCTTTGTCCCCTTGTTGAGTGCAGTGCGTGTGTGGCGACAATGGAGTGGAGCGGTTACACTGAGGGCTCATGGTAGGAGTTCCGTCAGCCATTCATGGAGGCAGAGGAGGGTGCAGGGCTCAGAGTCCCAGCCAGCGAGCAGAGGAAGTCGGAGACCAGCGGATGGAACTGGAGATGACAAACACTGTTGTCAGGCTCCGAGGCGGTGAGGGGAGGGGGCCTGTCATCACAGGAGCTGGAGGGCTGCCCGACCTCCAGCGCTGTGGAGTGCCACCTGTCCGGGCTGACAGACGAGCATTATGGCTTTCCTTTTAATCAGCTTAATTTGGGGCATCTTAACACAATGGCTGGTGATTTGGAGGCGGCCGCAAAACTGGGGTCTAGAGCAGAGCCCCTGTGCTTCACATCTACATAGCTAGCTCACTGCTTCCTCCCTCCCTCCCTTCCTCCCTCCCTCCCTCCCTTCCTTCCTTCCTTCCTTCCTTCCTTCCTTCCTTCCTTTCTCTCTCTCTTTCTCTTTTTCTCTTTCATGGTGCTGGGGATTGAACCCAGGGGCCCTCTACCACTGAGCTACACTCCCAGCCCTTTTCATTTTGAGACAGGGTTTTACTAAGTTGCCCAGGCTGGCCTCGAACCTGCTATCCTCCTGGCGCAACCTCCCAAGTACCTGGGGTCACCACGCTCCACTTATAGCGTCTTTTTGTTGGAGATGCTGTTGTTCCTCCCCCTCTTCACTACCTGGGCTAGGTCTCCCTTTCTTGAACGTTCTCTGGCCTATATGTCCTTACTGAGAGTCTGGAGAAAGCAGAGGTCCGGGGGAAGGCTCTGAAACGGGAGACCTGCTCTGAGTAAAGCCAGGCTCAGCTTCTAACTCGACGTCACCAGAGGACAAGCTACTTCAACGCTCCACACTGGTTCCCTAGCTGGACAATGAGGCCAGCTGCCCATTTGCTCTCCAAGGGGCTCTCAGGCCTCCAGATTCTCTAGTTCTAAGATTATTTCAGGCCGGGCGTGGTGGTGCACACTTGTAATCCCAGTACTTTGGGAGGTGGAGACCGGAGGATCCGGGTTGGCGGACAGCCTCAGCTCTCTCTCTCCCTGTCTCTCTGTCTCTCTCTGTCTGTCTCTGTCTCTGTCTCTCCATCTCTCTGTCTTTCTGTCTCTCTCTCTCTCTCTCTCTCCTTAGGGAGGCCCTCCGCAACTTTGTGAGACCCGGTTTCAAAAATAAAGTATAAAAAATAGGGCTGGGGGCATAGCACAGAGGTAGAACGCCCCTGCGTTCAATCCCCAGTACCGCAAAAAAAAAAAAAAAGATAAGATTATTTCAGTCAGTCATCTGAGAATTCTGCCCCTTTGGAAATACTCCTTCCCCACTCTCCTCAGCTTGGCCTCCTAGCACCAGCAGCATGGCGGGATTGGAGGTGTAGGGGTCTTTCTTCCTCCTGGGCACTGCTCCCCCACCTTGACCCCCTATGCATTCTCTTGCCCCCTGCTTTGAGCAAGAATGGTGCTCTGTCAGGATCTGATGTCCGGTTGTGGGTAACAGTCCCGTTGCCATGTTCTCTTCTCCCTCCCTTCCATCCATTCAGTACTGGGGATTGTACCCAGGGGCATTCTACCTTTGAGCTACACCTCCAGCCCTTTTTATTTTTTGTTTTGAAACAGGGTCTCACTAGGTTGCTGAGACTCTTAAGTTGCTGAGGCTGTTCTCCAACCTGCAGTCCTCCTATCTCAGCCTCCCAGGTACTGGGATTACAGGCGTGTGCCACCTCGCCCAGCTCTCTCCCTTCACTTTCCACCAGCTCATAGAAAATTCATGCCCTCTGGGAGTCCAAGAACGTTCCTATGATGTTAAGCGAGGGTTTTAATGTATATGAGTGAGTGCTGTCTCAGGGACGGAAGTGCTGACATCTCCACCTATAAAGTAGAATGTTCAACATCATTTGCACAAGACAGGCCCTGAAGGGGCTCTTCATCTGGCAAACTAATGAGGGACTGGTGTAGTTGCAAGGCTAGTGAGAATTGCCAAGTTGAAAGAAGTGGAGCCTGAAGGAGGATTGGGCACAGACCCCAGGCAGGTGTAGCATCTGTGCTCTGTCATAAGAGAAATCTAGAAGACAGCAGGGAATGGAGTTTAGGTCCTTTGTTCCTGGGGCAACTGCTTTATTCATCCTTTTTCTCTTCCAAATAAGAGGGTCAAGAGTTGGCCAGTCAGTAATTACCTGGATTAAGGTTGGACTGAGAGGATGCATTATGTCTGAAGTCTATGAAGTCTTCTTCCATGAAGTTCAGACTAGCCTATGCATATGCGCTCTTGATTGGAACTCAGGGAAACGTGACTCTTCACACAGTTTATCTCAAATCCCATGGCTCTGAAAGTCCAGTAGCAGCGTCAACCAGCTCTGCCCGTCCCCATGTAGGATTTTCTCAGAACAGTTCCTTTAAGGTCTCAGGCTGCTGGAAGGATGGCTGAGTACCAGGAAGAGTAGGAACACTGGCAACCCCAAAGAAGGCTGCATGGCTTTGAAGTCAAGTTCCATGGCTTGCTGCGGCCTGATCTCTCCCTTTGGAGTCTCGGGTGCTGGTGTGATTAACATAGAGACATAAGTTGGCCATGCTATTGGGGTAGAAGATACACCAACCCAGATGACCTTGCTGCAGGACCAAAATAGAGGTCTCGAGGAAGGAAAGTCAGACAGAATTGGCCAGGAGACACTACGCTAGGTTTCTTGTTGGGGAATAAGGGCTTCATGCAAACCGCCTCTCGGAAAGTATTCACCAAGTGACCATGCCATGCCAAACCCTCTTGGAGGAAACCTTGTTGCTGATGCTCAATGGACATTTCTTTTGTAATTTGATGGTTCAGGGGTCTCATCTATCTCTTATACACACAGTCACTGAATCAGCTGAAAATTCTGCCATCTTCTTCTTTTTTTTTTTTTTTTGGTGGTACTGGGGATGGAACCCAGGGGCATTCTACCTCTGAGCTACACCCCCAGCCCTATTTTTTATTCTTTATTTTGAAACAGGGTCTCAACTAAGTTGCAGAGGGCCTCACTAAGTAGCTGAGGCTGGCTGCGAACCAGGATTCTCCAGTCTCAGCCTCCCAAGTGCTGGGATTACAAGTGTGCACCACCACGCCCTGCTCCTCTGCCATCTTGTTTAGATAAAGAAATAAAAAGGGTTGGGGTTTAGCTCAGAGGTAGAATGTCCATGACTTCAAGGAAGGAAGGGAGGGAGGGAGGGAGAGAGGAAATTCTTTTGAGATTTCAGGACTGAGTCACTGTTATACATAATAAATGGTGTTCACTTATTGAACTGCTACTTAGCACTTCGTACATATGATCTCAGTTGCTCTTTATCTTTGAGCACTTTGTCACCTTTATTTTACAGGTAGTGACATTGGGATCAGAGAAGTTAAATAACTTAGTTGTTGCCTGCAAGTATAAGGGTGGGCAGCAAACACAACCTCCCTGTTTCTGCTGTCCTCCCTCATCTTAATTTTCATTATAAGCTTCAGTTTGCAATGTGAAATAGATGAGAGATGGGAAAGGAAAACTGGAGGGGTAATGGAAACTTTGTTCCTTAGTACTTAACTCCAACTTTATTTTAGGTCTTTGGCAAAATAAAGATAATGCTTTTGTGCTTGGCAAAATAGCAGCCTCTAGGTGGTGAAAATTGCACAGTAAAACAAACAAAAGGGAAGTGTATATTAAACTGTGGAAAGACACGGGGAGGTTGAATTCGGCATATTTTCCATGTGCGCACGCTGCTGCACAGAGTGCAGAGAGGTGGCCTCTCAGGGGTGAGCAGTGCCTACAGCTCAGGCCCACTTACTAGTATGTCCCTTCCTAGCCGTGACAGCCATGACTTCCCATCGCATTCCATGTCACCCAGCTATCAGATGCTCCTGCCTGGGGCAAATACACTCTGGATTTTCCCTACCAAATATAGACTAATAAAAGCAACACTGTGGGTTCTTGCTTATTCCCAAATTGGACAAGCTCAAGTGTCCAGAATTTTGTAAACATTCTGTATTGTATTTTTGTAAGAGTTAAGGGAATGGTAAATAAGCAGGAAATCCAGGAATTTGTATTGTGGTGGTCGTTTTTAAGCACTTTCATAGTTTATTTGAAGGCCGGGACAGTTTGGTCCATTGTTTCCCTTAACTCATCCTCAGATGTTGGGTTGCTACTGCTTCTCCTTTCTCAGCCACCTCCCTGCTTCCCCAGGCAGAAAGCATCCAGCATCCCCAGCTGGCCCCTTTCTAGGGATGGACCGTCATCTTAGGCCAGTGCTTCTCAGAATAGGAATCACCTGAGCTCCTGCTGAAATGTAGACTCGGATTAGGTGGGTCCAGGGTGGGTGAGATAATGCATTTCCAGTCAGCTCCTGGGCGAACCTGAGTTCCCAAGGCACTTGAGGAACGTCTCTCCATCACTTTGTGTCCCCTTCTACTGGAAGACGAGCATGATGTGATACCAGTTGAATTATGTCTGCCTGAGTTCCCGAAGTTCTGATGCCTTGTTCATCCTGCTAACCGTTCTGCTCTGGATCCCTCTCCTCCTGTAGGATTGCCTCAAAGCCTGCCAGGAGCAGATCGAGGCTGTGCTGCTCAACAGCCTGCAGCAGTTCCGTCAGGAACAGCGTGATGGATCCAAGGCAGAGGAGGAACTGGACCAAGCCACCACCCCTACAGACGTGCGGGACATCGACCTGTGAGGATGCCGCAGGGGTCCCAGGAGAGGCGCGCTCACCATCTGCCCTCTCCTTCTCTCTGGTTATGTTTTGTTCTTTGTGTACTAGAATGAAACATATAAAAAAAAAAAAAAGAAAATTCTGCCCCCACCCAGATCATATTTAAAGATCTTTTAGAAGTGAGAGAAAAAGGTCCTATAAAAACGGAATAATTAAAAGCATTTGGTGCCTATTCAAAGTACAACATAAGGGAATCCCTTGTATATGCGAACAGCTAATGTTTGATTTATGTAAAAGCAATAGTAAAATGCTTACAGGAAAACCTACAGAGTAGCTAGACAATATGTACGTATGCCTGCAATATGGGAACAAATTAGAGGAGACTCTGTTTTTCATGTTACGAACTAGCGCATTGCCCCTTTTAGTGTATTTGCAAGGAACTGAGTACACCATTTGTGGCATGAATTAGATTGCAAATCGATGAACTCAAGAAGGAATTAGAAACGGAGGGACATGATGGGGAGAGAATACAAAATAATCTGTCAAAGCAATTGAACCATTTTGGACACAGAAGCGCCTTCATGCCTAACCATGTGTTACTAAGACAGGAGCGTTGTTGGATCTCCATGTCTCCTCCTCTTGCTGTCCACAGTAGCTGCTACCTAAAAGACATGCCGTGCTCTGCTCAGACACAGGTGATGGGCTCCTGGGTTTTGTGTTTGGTAACTTCCTGCTTCTTCTTCCAAACATGGTTCATTTGCAGACACCACCATTTTGCTATCTAATGGGGAAACTTAGCTATGGGCCATTACCAAAATATCTGAAATGGAGGCAGATGGAGGCCAAGGGTGGGATCTGGAGAGGAACCTTCTCTTGCATGAAAGAGTGAGGTGACCTTGGCACCCCTTATTAGGAAAAACGAATTTCTGGTGCTGATTGGCGTGTCTGGTCCACAGTTTAGCATTGTTATAAACCATTCCATTCGAAAAGCACTTTGAAAAATTGTTCCCGAGGGAAAGATGGGATGGTTTATGCACATCATGCTGAATACTCCTTCCCTCTTCTCTTTTGCCCCCAGTCTGGTTACTGTTCACTTCTGGACTCTGACATCCTCTGGTACATAGTTCTGACACCCCTAACAGGGCTTATGAGACAGCCCTTTCTGCTGACATTCCCACCACGACATTCCTCAGAAACCCTGGAAACAAAGGTCTGTTACCATTTTGATGGCATAGAAGGATCTTAATTCCCATCTAGAGACTTCTCCTTTGGTCATGGAAAGAAAGTTATCGCTGGTGCAAAGACAGATGACATTAGGGTGTGGCATTTTGTTCCCTTTTCCAGTTTTCTTTTTTTTTTGTTAATTTTGTTGCAAAGTTGTATTCAGCGTACTTGAATTTTGTTTTTCTCCTCCACTTCTTAGAGGCATTCAGTTAGCAGAGGTTGGAGCCACAACTTTTTTTTTTTTTGCACAATTGTAATTGACAGGTAATGAAGCTATTTGTTAAAAGATTTGCCTTTTTTAAGTAAAAAAATCAGAACAGGGCTACTTTGAAGAATTATTTTATATGCAGATTCTGCCTTGTTTCATAGTATGAGGGTTGAAGATGGAGAAACACCAAGGTCTCGTCTCTTTCATTTTATTTTGTTCAATTTATTATTATTATTTTTTTTTGCGCTGCTAAGAGGCTAAGATCGTTCATCCTTATTCACATTAACAGTACCTAGCTGTAATGTTTCACGGAGTGTGCTGCTATTTTATAAACATTTTTATAATATATTATTTTACTGCTTAAATCCCAAGTCCTGAAATAGATGGTTAAGATATGAGTTCTTCGTACTGGAAAAGTCCTTCCATAGTTTGTTTTCTTCTGGTAGCATATTCATGGGTTTTTTTTTCCTTTATGGTTTTTCAGTTTTGTTTTGTTTTATTTCCTCTGATGACATTCTTCAAAGACAGAGTATTCTTTACCTCAGGTTTACTGGACAAACATCAATATCAATAACTACAAAGGACAATGGTTCACATTTTTATTTTCATAATACCTCACAGTTTCTGTTTGGGAGCTTGAGGAAGAGCGCAGGTAGGCAGAAGGGGGGCAGACGACCACCCCCTCAAACAGGCAGAGACGTTTCGGCCCTGTGGTCTCCCACCCAGGGACCTTTTCAGTCATGACAGTCACCAGGCTCCCATTTTGACTCCGGTTTCCTAATCATGATGGAAAAAATACATTGAACCAAGGGATCCTCCCTCTTTTCCCCCCACAAGGCAGACATTCAGCACAAACATTCATGCCATGGGCTAGGAAGTTGTCATTTACATATGGGCACCAGGTATCAGGAAACAAAAAGAATTCCAGCAAGCTGTTTGGAGACCCTCATCCTGTAGCCCTTTCAGAAGCAGAGCCTTTGTCTGCTTAGGGCCCCTTCATGTTGAAAGTTTTCTGGTTCCTCCTCTATCTTTCCCCCGCCCTGGCATGGGCACTCCGGGTTTAGGATAGTCTCCAGAGTTTTTCTAGTTCTGAGTCTGGGTAGACGAGCCTGCAGCGTATAGCATCTGTGGCGCTTCTTTCTCCTGTCTATGCAGGGCCAGGGCCTCTCTTAAGTGGAACTCAGTGGTTGGCAGGTTTTGAATCTCACTGAATCGGTGTGATTGGATAGACAGGAAGACGAGTAAGGGATGCAAGTTGAAAGGAGGCAGGGAGGCTGTCTCTCTGCAGAGATGAAATTCCACATGAGCCAGTCTCTTGGGAAGTGTGTTTTAGAGCGTTCAGGATTTTGTGAGTTAATGTGACCCTAAAATTCTAGGGAATTTCTGGTGGGGTTGTGGGGGGTGAATTGGAGAGGAAGGTCGAGCAGCCCGTAGTCAGCCAGTGTTATTTCGGGAGCCCACGTTGCACAGTCTACTCTTCTGGCCCTGAGGAGTCCAACAGGATGGGGAAGGCATGAACCCAGGAGTTCTGGGGAGCCTAATGAGAAAACGAGGTGCAGGTTCATTTAGCAGTGACTAACCCTTAAGCTTAAACAGGAGCAGCAAACAAGACACCCTGACAGATAGGGAAAGGAACAGGTCACCAGGCTCTACCTGCAGTCTGTAACTGTCCACTTTTCCTGGAGCCCAGGTGCCGCTGGCCCTTCCAGCTTCTCCTTTTTCCCATCCTTGGGGTCCACTATGATAGTAAGTGCAGGGTTATTGGCTTTTCTGCCCACTCCCTGCTTACACAAAAGAAGGGATCCCAGATTCATTGAAGCGACTGATACCCTCTTTTTGGATCTTAGTCTCCTTGGTAGGAGTTTCTGTCCCGGAAGGGTTCAATTCTCCCTATGAATTTTAACTTGTTCCTTTTTTTTTCCGTCTTTCTCACCTCCCACTAAAGAGATTCCAAATTTATTCTGGCCTTTTTCTACCTTGTTGTCTATTCTGTATTCCTTTTCTTTTGTTTGTTTTTTCTCCATTGGTGGGGGCTAAGTTGTTCCCCCAGCCTGCCAAATTTTAATCCTTCCCCTGTTTTGACCAAATCCTAGGGGAAAGAAATCTTAGTATGCCAAAAATATATGCACAAGCATAGGGAAATCCCGAGCAGGTTTATAACAGCCAGGAAGCCTGCAGGAGGGTGCAAGGGGCTGAGTGTCCCACCCGTGCTGGGTCGCAGGAGCTCCTTGCAGAAGGCGCTGCTCTGAGAGGCTGCTTTATTTTAACTGCCCGGCACAGCTTGCAGCCAGGTACCCTTGGACTGCTGTTTTGCTTCTGCTGTCAGCCAGGTCAGGGGCACAAGTAGCTCCTCCAGACCACATCCTGCTCAGGATGGGCGACTCCTCAAATTGTGCCTTCCTGCAGTCTCTGCAGAGGGTGCCCTGGGAGACGGAGGACCAGGGCCAGCCAGTCAAGATTGGATGACTTTCCAATTAGGCAGGATTAGACTTTCTCAAAGAGGGCAGGGAAATTTTCTCTCCATAAGCCACAGGGGACAGGGCTGGGAGAAGAAATAGACTTGCACCTTACGTCCTGTAAATATTAATTTTCTAGTTCAAGAAGGTATATGGGTAGTGTGGGAATTGGAGGTAGGGATAAGGAGGAAGTCTTAGTAAGCCAGTTGACTTCCAAGCCAAAAGGATTCCTCTTTGTTTATCTTTGAGACAGTCCAACTTTGAGAATAGCTTTAAAAGGGAAATTGATACCGAGACAGTAAAGTCCCCTTAAGCCAACAAACCCTCTGTAGGTATAATGCAGTGCAGCTTCTCTTGGTGCAGACTCAGAGCCATTTTCAAGAGCTACACCGCCATCATCCATTGTACAAAGTAGGGTAGGAAGATCCAAGAGGATGTTATTCATTCCCCGGACCACGTGACTCTTGATGCTTCTGGTTTCTAAACAACCCAGAATAGTCACTTCAGCCAGAGCTCTTCTCCTACATTTGTGCGTCTTTGCTTTTAAACTTGGCTGGGCTATCAGACCCTATTCTTGGCTCAGGTTTTAAGAAGCCATCAGCAAATGTACACACGCACGCTGTAGCTGCAGTGTTCATCCCTTTGCCTGCAGCCTAACTTTGGGGGAAAAAAGTGCCTTACTGACTGTAGCCATTACAGTGTCCAATATATTTTGACAGGTGCCTGTCCTTTAAAAAAAAAAAAGAAAGAAAAAGGAAGCTTCTTGTTTCTTTTTAATTGGTTTTAGTTCTTACTGCTGGTCACCTCTTACATCCCCAGCAACTCACTGGGCCATTGGATTTTTTCCATTATGTTCATTACCCTTGTGCCATGTACCTCAGTTATCTCTCTCTCTCTCTCTCTCTCTCTCTCTCTCTCTCTCTCTGGATCTGTCTCAGTTATAGTTTCTTGTCTTGGATTATTATTTCTTTTTTTATTTGCTTTAAAATGAGTGTTCTGCCATATCGCGTCAATGTTATCCTCTCACAGTGTACTCTATAAGAGGTGTGGGTGTTTATTTGGTCGGGATGTTAGAAAGTGCTAAAGTAGCAT
The DNA here is from genome assembly GCA_004027185.1 of Glis glis. Classification (NCBI taxonomy): domain Eukaryota; kingdom Metazoa; phylum Chordata; class Mammalia; order Rodentia; family Gliridae; genus Glis; species Glis glis. The sequence continues at coordinate 28,393 of PVJS01009513.1, forward strand.
GATTGGTGTGAACAAAAAAGGTTTTTAGGAAGTATGGAAAGATGTCATATTGGCTACGATGGTGACATGGTAGAGTCAGCTGCCTTTTAAGAGGTCTTATCTGTTCAGTGTTAAGTGATTTTTAAAAATAATAACCTGTTCTTTTGACTAGTTTAAAGATGGATTTGAAGATGGATTTGAAAATGGCTTTGGATGCAATTAGGTTATGCTATTTGGACAATAAACTCACCTTGACCTAAATTCTCTGGCCATTGTTGACTTATTTATAGACCAGCATTCCTCAGAATGGAATATACCTGTCTCGTGTCAGGCAATGTTCCAATGTTGGCAATCATTGGAAGTCACATAAAATACATATCCTAACCTGGAAGGTAATCTACATGTGCTTCCGTGTCTTTACAATAACAAATAATTATTGACATGCTTTTTTTTGCATTTCCTTTCGGGCCACCCATGCAACCAGATTTAAACTAGAAGCTTCGTTCCACTTTGTAGGGTGGGTAAGTCACTGTATTATGACCAGAGCTCAGATGATAGCCCCTGATCATTGCCAGCTTCTCACTCTTGACTGTGAGTGAGCATCTCCTGGTGTGGATGCCAGAAGCCTGCGATGCTATCTTCAGATTCCAGGGAGTCTCTGGGGAACCCTGCCCCTGTGACTCTTATGGTTCCTGCCCCAGGCCCTCCCATCTGAGTCCTGATCCTTTTTGCATCCTTCATGTGAGACCTGGGCCACAACTGCCGTTGATGGAGGCTGGTGAGTTATACCCTGGCAAAAGGATGGGACAGTCACCTTAACACATACATGAATTGCCAAGTCCTGGTCCTAGTCCCAGTCCCAGTCCCAGCCACTCTTGGATATCAGCTCCTCAACCCAGTTTCTCTCCCAGGTGTGATGAGTGTGCAGAAGACAGTGGCTGAAGAGCCATTGTTATGTGTCCATAGAAACTTATTGTCCCTGTCTCTCCTCTTCCTCCTTCTCTCCTCCTTCTTCCTCCTTTTTTTTTTTTTTTTTGCAGGGGGTCCAGGGGGTTGAACTCAGGGTATTCTACTTCCAAGTTATATCCCCAGCCCTTTTTTATTTTTTGTTTTGCAACAGGGTCTCGCTAGGTTGCTGAGAGTCCCTCTATATTGCCGAGGCTGGTCTTGAACCTGTGATCATCCTGTCTCAGCCTCCCAAGTACTGAGATTACAGGTATGCACTACCATGCCAGTTTTCCTTGTCTGTTTCAAAGCCATTGGAGGCTATTCCAGTTTAGTTCTGACCTGAAATACAAGCAAGAAGATTAAAACTGGTCATTGGAGAAATCCAGATTAAAATATTTCCTGTTCATCTCAAGAAACTCCAATGTGCATTCAGCCCACTTTTTGTTGCTGTGACAGAACACTTGAGTCTGGGTAATTTATGAAGAATGGAGGTTTATTAAACTATGGTTCTGGAGTCTGGGACATCCAAGTACATGGTGCTGGTATCTGCTCGACATCTGGCGAGGGCCGCCTTTTGGCATCATGATGTGGTGAAGGACGGAGCATGCATGCTATCTCAGGTCTCCCTCTTTAAAAACCCACTAACGTGTGCTCACTTCAGCAGCACATACACTAAAATTGGAACAATACAGAAAATATTAGCATGGCCCCTACACAAGGATGACACACAAATTACTGAAGCATTTGGTACTTTTTACAGAATTAAGCCTTTAATTCTTTAAAAAAAAGTCACTAATGCTATCATGGGGGCCCCATCATCATAATCCCATCTGATATAATTCCCTCCCAAAGACCTAACTCCAAATACCATTAATTTATCAATTTGGGAATTCAGTTTGCAATACATGAACTTTTGGGAGACACATTCAAACCATACCAATATGACTTTATGCTTACGAGGATGCAAATTCCCCTTTGTCCCATTCCATGTTGATATCCACCACTCTTAGAGAAGACGGGGGTAACCTTTTCCTTGGATTTCTGCCTAGTGTGGTCTGCTGGCCTTTTGGGTGTTGGCAGGGCCTCTGGTTGCCACTCAACCATCCTTGGAATTCTCTTCTGCATGACCTGTTGTAGAGTGGGGTCCCTCTCTCCCACCTCTTCCCCATCTGTTAGCTCTGCAGTATCAGTGCTGTATCTGTTAATAACACTCCCTCCCCCAAAGGCCATTCACTGCACCACGGTGCTTCTCCATTCAGAGAAATGGGTGTTTGGGGAAGGCCATGAAGAGACAATGCATCCCACACAGCTGGCTGGCAACGCATCTCACCGCACGCACGTGCTTTGTCCATCTTACAATCAGAAAACCGCGACCTTGAGATCCCTGTTGTGTATGCCCTCGTGAGTGCTTTTGTATTTCTAACAACTTTCTGAAGATCCAGAAATTTCATTCAGTATACAAAGATACTACTGAAGTAATACCAGCTGGCCTAGCAGTGATTTCTCAGTATTCTGGCATGAAGCAAGTACTCAAAAGCTGAATATTACACCAGATTATTTCTCACCCATGTTCCTCGCAATAACAGCAGTAAAAATACTGTTGGCAGTGGGTATGAGGGTTTATGGTTTCATGATGAGCTGAGCACCCATGGCCCACACGTGTGCAGGGCCTACCCTGGGCCTTCAAATCACAAAGCCACCTGGTTGAAGAATTCTCCCACGAGGAGATAAAACACCAGTACTCTGCGACTGCAGAGAGGTAGATCAGCAAATACCAAGGAGTATGGGGGGGCCTTGATGCCGAAGGGAGAATGGGGCCTCCTCTGAGGGTTCAGGACAGGTCTCCTTGAGGACGTGAGTTTAGGAAAACACTTTTCAGATGTTCGTGGGGGCCAGTGAGGTTTGGAAACAGTAGAGGCAGAGTTTGACCTTTTCCAAAAATAAAGGGATGGAAAGTTGATTTTTAAAATGAAGGGAAAATATTCAAATAGGCAGTTTAAAGAGCACACATGGTGTAATGGATTTTAAGCCCTGTAAACACAGATGTCACCCTCATGAAATGGAAGAAACTCAGCCACAAATGTTGATTTGGGTATACCACCTACCTACTTCCTCAGGAGGCTTAAAAAATACAGCTGGAAGTTTCTAGAAAATCACTGGTGGCTCACACTTTGGGCTTCAGGGAGCCTTCCCAGGGGAGGCGGAGCAGATCCCAGGGGCTCTGACCACAGGCTCAAGTTAACCAGAACCAGGCCTCCTGAGAAAACTGTAAGACAAAGCTCAACTTATTCCCAAAACTCTCTCTCATTATCCCATGGAAGCTTTGAGGGCTTGCCTGCCCAAAACACACCTTGGATTTCCTTTGTACTGAAGTGCTTTGGCTCTGAGGACTGCTTGCTCTCATCCCCCAACCTGGTAAATCACTGTAGTTAGATTTATCGGCAGGGACATGGAGGTTAGATAGGGAGCTCTTCCTTGTGAAGTCCACTAGAGGGTACTGGTGCCACAGAACAAAGCCAACTTACAGAGACATCTGGAGCCAGCCAGGTAGAAGCCAGTGTGCCCAGAACACCTCCCACAGCCAAACAGCAGGACAGCAAACCCCGGGAGGAGGGCTGCCTGGCCAGAGGGAAGCCAGGCCCTTCCCCTGCAAGCACGGCCACACTTCCCTCACCTGGTCCTCTCATCATGACTGTCTCCAGGTGGGGTGGCTGGTACCCCAATTCATCACCTTCTCTAGTTCTTTTCAGGGTCTAATCCAGAGATGGGGAAATGGCAGCCGGCACACCCAATACAGACGAAATTCATTTAACTTTGATGGTGACTAAAATTGTCTTGGACTCACTTGCCAATAGGAGATGAGGGCTTTCACGTGAAAAGTCAGGACTGTAACTACTCTTGGGAAATCTAAGTCCTGGAGCTCACAGGCCTGCCAAGCCGCAGGGCAGTAGCCTAGGAGTCCGAATGACCCCTTTTCTCTCCCCTCCAGCCACCCCAGCCACCCACAGAACCACTTCTCTGCAGCCTGATGTGTCTGTCTTAACTCCCTGGCTATGAGGCAGAATCCCTGCAGACCCCCACTGGAGTAATCTGGAACCTTCTTGAAGAACAGAACAAGCCTGGAACTAACTTTCCTTTTTCTTTCTTTCTTTCTTTCTTTCTTTCTTTCTTTCTTTCTTTCTTTCTTTCTTTCTTTCTGCCTGGAACATTCCCTTTCCTTTAACTAATTAATTAAGTAAGTAAGTACTGGGGATTGAACCCAGGGCCATTCTGCCTCTGAGCTACACATCCAGCCCTTTTTTATTTTTTATTTTGAGACAGGGTCTTGCTAAGTTGCTGAGAGTCTCCCTAAGTTGCTGAGCTGAGCCTGGCCTCTATCCTCCTGTCTCAGCCTCCCAAGTACAGGGATTCAAGGCATGAACTACCCACCAAGCTATTCTCTTTCCTTTTCCAGCACCCCCTGTCCTCCCCAGATGGAGAAAGACCCCACTCCTCACTAGCCTTTATGGCCTCCTCATCCCTTTGTGAGCTTGTCAGCACTGGATGACCCAGGGCAGGCCTAGAGTCATGAAGTCCCTTTGAGACCCCAGGCTCAGCCCTGCCCTGAGGTCTGCAGGTAAGCCGAAACAGACCAGGGTGGGTTAAGAGCGACACTTTTTCTGTTTCTGTTGCGGTTCTTGCGGCACCGTCAGGACCCTACGAGAAGACAAACCTGTGGGATTTCTAGACCTGTCGAAAAAGTGCAAAGCCCTGTGGCTGACTCAGCCAACCCATCCATTCAAAGTCAGTACTCTTTTTTTTTTTTTTTTTTGGTACTGGGGATTGAATCCAGGCACATTCTCTCTCCAAGCTACACCCCCAGCCCTTTTTTATTTTTTATTTTGTAAGAGGGTCTTGCTAGGTTATTGAGAGTCTCACTAAGTTGCTGAGGCTTTCCTCGAACCTGTGATCCTCCTGTCTCAACCTCCCAAGTACTGAGATTACAGGCATGAGCCACCACACCTGGCTAAAAGTCTTTCTTACTCTTTCCCATCCCCTTTCACAGTGCTCCTGAGCACTGCTCGCTCATGTGACTGATGAGGGCTGGTTATAGGGAGCGTGTCATTTAACGTTTCTTTAGTATGGACTTTGCTAGCGACCAGGTCCCTGCACCTCCCACATGTCCCTGCATGTGGGCGGCACTGAAGGCAGGTGGCACCGTCCAATAGGTTTCAGGACAGCTTGTACAAGCTCCATTCTTCTAGAACGGGCGTGTCTTCTACTGCTGCCATTGCCTGTGGACATCAGACTCCAGCTTCTCCGGCCTTTCAGCATTAACTCCCACCAGCGACTCTCCAGGGGCTTCCATGCTCAGCCTTGTGAGGAATAAAGACAATTTTTTCTACTGAAGTAGCAAATTACATAGAAGTATACTCCATTTAGTAACTGTAAGCTTAGGGATTCGTTTCATAACTACATGTGTCTGTATGCTCCACTCCCTGAATCTTCCCGAGTGTCAGCCATCTTAGCTCATATGACCTTTGTTTGACCGGAGTCTGCCAGAATGTCAGCCACCTTAGCTCACATAACTTTTTTGTGTGTGTGTGGTACTGGGGGTTGAACCCAGGGGCATTCTACCTCCGAGCTACACCCCCAGCCCTATTTTTTATTCTTTATTTTGAAACAGGGTCTTACTAAGTTGTAGAGGCCTCACTAAGTAGCTGAGGCTGGCTGCGAACCTGCGATCCTCCTGTCTCAGCCTCCCAAGTACTGGGATTACAAGCGTGCACCACCACCCCCGGCTCTCACATGATTTTGGTTGACCTGAGTCTTCCATCTTAGCTCATATAACCTTTAGTTGACCAAGAATCTTCCAGAATGTTAAACTTTCTGGAAGTTACTGTCTATCTTAGAAAGTAGCCAATCGCAACAAGTATGAACCAAGCCCTCATCAATGAGGGCAAGGGGCAGAATTATGTTAGGGATAAAAATTGAGTGGACTGCCTGTGCAGTGTGCCTGCTGACCAGACTTTTTGTTGGTTGCACACCCTCCTGCAGAAGTAAATCGCCCTGCCAAGTTACTTTCGATTTCATGAGTTTTTATTTGCAACTCCCCTGGCCTCTAACAGGCTGGACTGAGGCTGCATCCTTGGCCCTTCTTGTTCTGAGGCTCCAGCTTCTGCACTGCAGAGCTACTGGTTTCTCTGGTTCTCCGGCCCGCAGATGGCCTTTGTGGGACTATCCAGCCTCTGACTGTGTGAGCCTAATCTAATAAATCCCTTCCCATGGTTATATAAATATTCTATTGGTTCTGTTCCCCTAGAGAATCCTGACTAGAGAGCACTTCCTCTAAGGCTGTTGTCAGAATCAAGTGAATGAATTCACTTTAGTACTTAAGCCGTGCCTGGTAAACAGCCAGCCAGCATTTGATCAGTGTTGGATGTCGTCAGGGGCATTCTACCTCTGAGCTACACCCTCAGCCCTCTATATTTTTTATTTCCAAATAGGGTCTTGCTAAGTTGCTGAAACTGTCCTCGAACTTGCTATCCTCCTGTCTCAGCCTCCTAAGTACTGGGATTACAGGAGTGCACCACGAAGCCCGTTTTGATTAGGTCTTTTAAAAAACCAATTCTACAGACAGGTACTTTTAGCTACTCAATACTGCCAATTTATGACACCACGATAAGAGAAACTTTTTGATAATTAGCAGCTAAGTGCATCTTTCATTATTTTGTTGTTGTGGTGGTATTGGGGATTGTACCCAGGGGTGTTCTAACACTGAGCTACACCCCAGCCCTTATTTTTTATTTTGAAACAGCGTCTTGCTAAATTGTGCCAGCCTTGGGCCTGTGATCCTGCTCTCTCAGTCTCCCAAGTACTGGGATGACAGGTGTGCGCCACTGCACCCCGCTGTGTCTTACTGTTTTAAGAGCTTTCACACACACCTCTCGTGTGATCCTCCTGAACTTCTGGTGAATGCAGTTCCTTACTTTGTAGCTAAATAAAGTCAGGGCCACACTGCTTGCTCAGTTCGCAGTAAGGATTTGGGCTAGGACTGGAATCCAGATATAGCTAACTTAAAATATGCATCTTCTATTGCATTAGTCTACTTTTTATTTGTATTTTGCCTACTGAGAACTGAGCCGAGTGAAACTTGTAGCACGGTGAAGTGGATCGGATGATATCTCTTGTTGAAATCATCAACAGATGGAATATCACCTTTCATGAAGACAGAGCTCAAGATGAAAGAAAACGGCCACATCATTGAAAGAGAAGTTTACAGTAGATTGATACCCTGGGAAGTAGCCCTTTCTTTTTCAGGGTTTTCACTGTTTTCGTCATAGTAACTCTGCTCAGGTTTCTCCCAGTACATGTGTTTTATAATTATATAACCACTAGGTTCTCAGCTCATGAACTCATATGTGCAAGTATTATGGCATGGATCTGGAATGTCCCCTAAGAGTGATGTGTTGAAGGCTTGTTCCTCAGGGCAGCAATGTTCAGAGGTGGGGCTTTAAGAAATGATTGGATCTTGAAGGCTCTGACCTCATCAGTGGATTAATCCATTTGATGGATTAATAATTCTAATGGTCTACTGGGAGAAAATGGAGACTGTAAGAGGAAGGACCTAGTTAGCCAGGCGTGGTGGTGCACACTTGTAATCCCAGTACTTGGAGGGCTGGGACCGAAGGATCTGGGTTCGCGGCCAGCCTCAGCTACTTAGTGAGGCCCTCCGCAACATAGTGAGACCCTGCTTCAAAAATAAAGAATAAAAAATAGGCTGGGGGTGTAGCTCAGAGGTAGAATGCCCCTGGGTTCAATCCCCAGTACTGCAAAAAAAAAAAAAAAAAGGACCTAGTTATAGGAAGTAGGTCACTGGGAGTGTGCCCTGGAAGGGCATTTCTTGTAACAGGCCCTTTTCCTCCTCTTCTCTCTTTCTCTTTCCCTTCTCTTCTCTTCTCTCTCTTTCCCTTCCCTCCTCTTCCTTCCCCCCCTCCTCCTCCTTCTTCTCCTCTCTCTCTCTCTTTCTCTCTCTTCCTCTCTTTCTCTCTCTCTCTCTCTCTCTCTCTCTCTCTCTCTCTCCCTGCCCCCTCCCCTGGCTGCTGAGCTCAGCAGCTTTCCTCTGCCACAGAGGAAATATGATGTTCTGCCTCACCTCAGTCCCAGAGCAATGGATCTGGCCAACCCAACCATGGACTGAAACTCTGAAACCTTGAGCTGAAATAAACCCCCTTCAAGTTGTTCATGTCTGGTATTTTGATCACATCCATGAAAAACTGGCCAATGCAGAAAGAATACAATTACATCCCCCTAAAAATCAACTTGTGACCTGTAGGATCTGACTCTCAGACCATTCATCGTTTCATTCTCTTTTCCCAGTTCAGGTTGGCTTAGCCATGGCATTCAGGGTGTTGGATGGAGGGACTAAGGGTGGGAATGTGATCATCAGGCTCCTATAGGATCGATGAGTTTTGGGTACCGAGAAGCAAATTCTGAAATTCTTTTGGCCAATATTTTTGGCCACTAAAATGTTTCAAGGGTGTGGGCACTGGCCATTCCTTTAAAACTGTGCTATCAACTTATAATGAAAGAAAATCTTGGGCTAAATTTTGCAGCACATACACACAGACATCTGGCAAATATCAAGAAAAAAAAAAGCTGAGGGGTGACCCAAAGATGTCAAAGTAAGCCAATACAACTGCTTTTAAATTTTATTTTATTTACTTTTTGGGGTGCTGGGGATTGAACCCAGGGACATTTTACCTCTGAGCTACTCCCCAGACCAGTTTTATTTTTATTTGGAAATAGGGTATCACTAAGTTGCTGAGAGCCTTGCTAAGTTGCTGAGGCTGGCTTCCAACCTGAGATCCTTCTGTCTCAGCCTCCCAAGTACTGGGATTACAGGCATGTGCTACCACGCCTGGCTAGTAAGGCCCCTTTCTAAGAACTTGCATTGTGACAGTTAACCAGCCACTGTCTTCACCAATAATATCTTATTTCTGAAAGTCAAGATACCAATTAATGAAGTATCTATTATTGATCAAGATACAGATAACAGAAGTTCCTGTGGATTCTGGGTCTCTTGATTAGAACACCAGCCCCCATTCTGGGCTGTGCATTCTTGATTAGAATATGTTATGGATTGAGTGTGTCCCTCTCGAAATTCCTAGGTTGAAATTCTAATTTCTAATGTGGGACCTTTGGAAGGCTAATTAGGACATGAGGATGGAGTCTTTATGAATGGGATTAATGCACTTCTATAAGGGACCCCAGCCAGGGCTGATAGCATACACCTGTACTTGGGAGGCTGAGACAGGAGGATGGCAGGTTCGAGGCCAACCTCAGCAATATAGTGAGACTCTCAGCAACTTAGCAAGACCTGATTTCCAAACCAAAAAAAAAAAAAAATTAAAAAAGGGCTGGGGATGTAGATCAGAGGTAGAATGCCCCTGGGTTCAATCCCCAGTACCACAAAAATCAATAAATAATAAAATAAAGGGACCCTAGAGCATTCTCTTGCCTTCTTTCCTCCATGTGACGATATATCAATAAGTGAGCAGCTAGCCGGGCGTGGTGGTGCACGCTTGTAACCCCAGTACTTTGGGAGGCGGAGACTGGAGGATCCGGGTTCGCGGCCAACCTCAGCACGCATGCGCGCGATCGATCGCTCGATCTCTCTCTCCTCTCTCTCTCTCTCTCTCTGTCTCTCTCTCTCTGTCTCTCTTTCTCTCTCTCTACCTAGCGACGCCCTCCGCAACTTCGTGAGACCCGGTTTCAAAAATAAAGCATAAAAAAAAATAGGGCCGGGGGTGTAGCGTGGAGGTAGAACGCCCCTGCGTTCAATCCCCGGTACCGCAAAAAAAAAAAAAAAAGAAGTGAGCAGCTTACATCGCAAAAGAAAGCCCTTCTCAGAGCCCTGCCTCAGCTCCCTGATGCTGAACTTTCCACCTCCAGCACTGTGAGAGCCCAGGGTCGGTTGCTGAGGCCACTCAGTTGATGGCATTTTGTTGCTGCTGCCTGCGCTGATCAAGACAGAACCTGCACAACCGTCTACCCAAAGCATACCCACATACGCTAAATATTCTGGAGCATTTTAAAGAAAATTATTACAGACATTGTAGCTTTCTCCGTGATTTTTTTTTTTTTTTTTTTTTTGCTACCCTTGGATGTAAAAGAAATATTCTGTGGCTCCCACACTGTGCTGGGGCTTGGAGCCAGAGGCTGCCCACGGCTCTGTCTAGAGGCCCTGCGCAGTCACTACTGCTCTGGGATCTCAGCACCGGCCAGGGAAAAAGAACCTGGGGAAGCACCAGGGGTTCTGCTCCCCCGATTCCCAAACTTAGGCTGCTAGTTAAAAAATCCTATCTCCGGATTATCCCTCTTCCCCAGGGACCCACCACCGTCTCCACTCTTATCATCTTTTCCCACACTCGCTTCCTCCCCGTGCAAGCCAGAGACTCTCTCTAGTCCAGAGCCTTGCTCTTCACCACAGTCTCCCAGACCTCTGCTGTGTCGACTTCTGTCATGACCCTCCAGGGAGAGACGCTCCTTTTCTTGGCTTTTTGTAGTCACCTTCCCTGCTCTGGAAAAAAAAAAAAAAAAGACACACAAAATGAAGGGCTCAAAGCTGTAGGGGAAATATGTTGGAGAGAAAACACTGATGAAGATTTTTAAAAAATCTTATTCTACAAGGATGTAATAACCTGAGGACCCTCAAGGGTGATGGCCATGCCCAGGAACACTCAGCAATGTAGGAATTAAAGTAGAAAAGAAGCCAGGCGTGGTGGTGCACACCTGTGATCCCAGTACTTGGGAGGATGAGACAGGAGGATTGCAGGTTCAAGGACAGCCTAAGCAAGGAGTGAGGCTTATCAACCTAGCCAGACCCTGTTTCAAAAAATAAAAATAAGGCCGGGCATGGTGGTGCACGCTTGTAATCCCAGTACTTGGGAGGCTGAGACCAGAGGATCTGGGTTCGCCGCCAGCCTCTGCTACTTAGTGAGGCCCTCCACAACTTAGTGAGACCCTGCTTCAAAATAAATAATAAAAAATAGGGCTGAGGGTGTAGCTTGGAGGTAGAATGCCCCTGGGTTCAATTCCCAGTACCACAAAAACAAACAAACAAACAAACAAACAAACAAAAATGAATAAAAATAAAATAGGCTAAGGTTATAGCTTGGAGGTAGAATGCCTTGGGTTCAGTCCCCAGTACCATAAAGAAATAAAAAGTAGAAGAGAACTCTTGGTCTGTGTGGACTTCCATTCACTGCTCAGTACACTGTGCCTCTGGATAACTTGACAAATACGAGTACCCCAATCTAAAAATTCAAACTCTGAAATGTTCCAAAATCTGAAAAATTTTGAGTGCCTACCTGATAGTCAAAACTTTCAGATTTCAGAGCATTTTAAATTTCAGATTTTCAGATTTAGGGGTGTTCAACTGGTAAATCTCATGCGAATATTCCAAAATCCAGAAAACCCTGAAATCTGAAACAGTTCTGGTCCCAAGCACTTCAGATAAGGGGTCCCAGGCCTGTACTTTCCCAGGAAGTATCAATGCATCCAATATTTTAAAGTTAGCCAGTCACGTAAATTTTCCATCTGCCACTGTATAAACTCCAAATGAAGGGACTATGGAGGATTTGTTCTATGTGACACCTCCTGCTGTCTTGCTTATTTTAAGCTGTCAATCTTTCTAGGTGTTAGGGTCAGGAGACCAGGATTTTAGGGTCTAATGATCTTTTCTTTTTCTTAGCATTCTGTCAGGGGTCTGGTCAAAGCAAGAGCCTTAGCCTTCCCCAAAGATACTGCTTACTACCTACCTGGAATATTATTGACCATATCAAACATGTATGTATTACATACCAGCACCATGAGAGGGAGAGGGCAGAATGCTGTAGGGAAAAAAGTTTCACTTGAGCAAGAAGATCTGGGTTTGGATCCCAGGGCTGCCACATATTACCTGTGTGAGATCTGAGCCCCTACTTGTTCCTTTATAAAATAGAAGAGCTAAGCCAGGCGTGGTGGCACATGCTTGTAACCCCAGTACATGGGAGGCTGAGACAGGAGGATTGCAGGTTCATGGTCAGCCTCAGCTACTTGTGAGGCCCTCCGCAACTTAGTGAGACCCTGTTTCAAAATAAAGAATAAAAAAAATCAGGTTGGGGGTGGAGCTCATAGGTAGAATGCCCCTGGGTCCAATCCCCAGTACCACAATAAAATAATAAAATAAAATAAAATAAAATAAAATAAAATAAAATAAAATAAAATAAAAAATAAATAAAATAAAATGAAATGAAATAGGAGAGCTTGCTGGAGTAACAAAAGGATTGAATGAGGTAGTAAAGTGCTTAACACATTAAAAGCTTCAACAAGAATCAGCTAATCTGTGCACACACAAACACATCCAGCACTGTTAATTCTTTTTAATGGCACTGCAGATACAAATGTTATTTTCCCCAAAAGGCAGGGGCGAAGGTGGATATCGTGTTTCCATCGATGCCTATGAAGGAGACCACTTCTGATACTCTCAGCCATAAAACTCAGCACTTACAATTTTCATAACCCCTCCCCTTCATGCTGCTGCTGTTCTCCCAAACAGCAGTGAACTGGGGCTGGGGGAGAGTCCTTCTCCCCCACGAAATGACAGGCTAAAGGCAATGCATGAAAAGCGATTAGGGGAAGTGTGTATTCAAATAAAGGGGAGTTCCCCAGAAGCATGTCAGGCTGAGAAGGCATCCTTCGACTGTCCATCAGCAGAAAAGCTATTTGACTGGCAGATAGGATTTTTTTTTTTGGAGCTGGCAATAATGGGCAGCTATTGGTGACAGATGTCAGATGTTGGCAGAGCGGCTGCCAAAACAAATCTCCCTTCACCTTCAGAGATCAAGCTGATGGAGAACTGGGCACAGTTGGACTGGCAGCCCCTTCTCGCTTGGATCATTGGTCACATTATTATTTCTCTGTCGCTGGACAAAGCAGATGGTTTACCATGTATTTGTGGTTTTCTGTTGGCCTAGAGATGCTGTTCTTCCATCAGGGTCCGGCATGTAATCAGTAATGACAGTGGGTGGCGCAAGCAAATCCTGCCAGTAAAAGTCTAAGGCCTTCTGTTTTATTATGTCTGCGTAAACCACGACAATCTCCAACTGAAAAGTGACTGCAGGAGAAAGAAGAGGAGTGGCATTAGAAATGACTTGGGCAATCGCAAAACCAGAATTCTCAGTTGGTCCCCCAAACTCTCAGTCTGGACTCTGAGGTCGATTCTATCTGTTCTTTTTTTTTTAAGTCTTAAACTTAAAAATCTTCTTGTTTCTATTGTGGGGAGTGGTTTTTTAAGATTTTTGGTTTTGGTTCTGGGGATTGAATCCAGAGGCATTCTACCTCCAAGCTACATCCCCAGCCCTTTTTTATTTTTTAATTTTTATTTTGAAACAGGGTCTCATTAAGTTACTGAGGCTAGCCTGAAATTGTGAACCTCCTGTCTCAGCCTTCCAAGTACTGGGAGTACAGGTGTGCATCACCATGCCCCACTTTTTTGTTTAATTTTTTAAAATTATTTTGATTTGAGCTGGGTGTGGTGGCACACGCTTGTAATCCCAGTACTTTGGGAAGCGGAGACCGGAGGATTCGGGTTCGCGGCCAGCCTCAGCTCTCTCTCTCTCTCTCTCTCTCTCTCTCTCCTTAGTGAGGTCCTCCACAACTCCGTGAGACCCAGTTTCAAAATAAAGTATAAAAAATAGGGCCGGGGGTGTAGCGCAGAGGTAGAACACCACTGGGTTCAATACCCGGTACCGCAAAAAAAATTATTTTGATTTGTGTTTGATTGATACATAAAAATTGTACATATTTATGGGGTACAAAGTGATCTTTGATTTGTATATACATTGTGTAATGATCAAATCTAAGTAGTTACTATATCCATCCCTTAAACTTTTATCATTTCTTTACAGTGAGTACATGTTGAGGGCGGAGACCTGTCTTAGAAGCACACTGAGATTATCATCTTGGACCAGCCCAGTTTGGATACATGGTATCTGGCTGGGTGGGATCTGTCCGCAAACGGACACATTCCAAGGGACCTGGTGTAATCTTCAAGGTGCGGTCTTTGATGGCATCTCCACCCAGTAATGGTTAATCCCTCCTTCCCCTAAGTTTGTCATATGTTTGCCTCGCTGACCTTCTTTACTGTAACCTGAGATAATTCCTGATTTCTGTGTTTGTTTAACTTATAAAGTTCCTATAAAAATAAGGCCCTGGCTATAGAGCTCCGGGAGAACTTGCCATCTCTATCTCCTCCCCGACCCCCCGATTATTAAATGTAACTATTTTTGCAAATTACTATATCAGACTTCGTGTTGATTCGTGTGAGAAGACCATTGTTAGGAAGCTGTTTGACGCAGCGACCATCTGTGGCAGGATCCACAGACTTTAGGAAGCTGTCTGGGCAGCGACCGTCTGTGGCTGGTGACCATAGACAGTTTTGTCAGGAAGCTGCTTGACGCAGCGACCGTCTGTGGCTGGTGACCATAGACAGTTTTATCAGGAAGCTGCTTGGTGCAGCGACCTTCCGTGGCAGGAACCACGGAGTAGATCGTCCGCCGGAGCTACCGCAATAAGTACATTCAAAATCCTCTCTTCTAGCTACCTCGAGACACACAATGCTTTACTTAACTGTATTCACCTGCGGTGCGACAGAGATGCAGAACTCATTCCTCCTGCCTCACTGTCCTCTTGACCAACCTCCCTGTACTCTCCTCCTCCGCTCCTCCCAGCCTCTGGTAATCACTCTTCTACTCTCAACGTCTATGAGACCAAATGTTGTCAAGTCTACATATTCCAGGTAGTCTTCAGGAGCTTTATTTTAGAATCATAAAGTGACACAATTAAAAGCAAACAGAATAAATAGCAGGGACACACATATCCATCAACTAAGATTGTTCTTTTAATATTCAGAGTTGTACTTTATTAAATAATAATAGTAAGCTGGTTTGCCTTACTATGTATGAGTGACTATGTATGCAGAGCAATCTATACGTTTTCCCTTACCCACTCTCTGGATAATTTTCTTTCGGAAAGACTTCTTACTAACTTTTATGTATATATCTCCAGAAACAAATCCTTTAGTAACAGAACAGAAGTATTTTAAAATTTATGACTACTGCCTAAAGAAACCCTTCACATAAATGACATGTTTCTTGTCTTTACAGAATAATATGTATTTTTTTTAAACTTCAGGCTCATAATGAATTGATAGTTTTCTGTCCTACATTTTTTGTTTATCAGCTAGTCACCTATCAGGGGAATGTTGTCATGTCATGAAATATTTTTTAGGAAAATTATTTCTAATGATAATAAATATTGATTGGCAAACTACAGTATATATGACACCATTATAATACTAGAGACAGAGAAAAGAGGCAAATATAATAGATGACACAGTTTCAGATCCAAGTGATATAAAAGAGAATGACAGTGATTGGGCAAGGTACTCTGCTTACAGGAAGCCACTCGAGGAGGCGACCTGTGAACTGACACCTGAAGGCTGAGTGGGAGGCAGCCATGCCACATGTCTTGGGGAAAACCTTAGTGAACAGAAGGAATAGAAAATGCAAAGATGTCGAGGAAGGAACATGAATGAGATAGTACAGGAAAAGAAAAGACATTATGGCTGGAGCTTGGTGAAGTGGGGGAGTAAAGAGAGAGTTGGGACTAAGATGTAGGGAGGTGTCAAGTCATGTAGCTCTCATAGGAGTTGGTACTTCTCATTTCAATGAGAAACCATGAGAGAATTTTCCAGCAAGGGAGTGACATGATGTGACTACAGAGACATCACTTTGGCAGCTGAGTACAAGAACAGAGGCAGCAGGGCTGTGTCACAGTTATCCGATGTCATAGAGATGGTGGGGGCTTAACCTAGAATGTATTGAGGTCACGTCTTAGTTTGTTTTTTGTTGCTGTAACAGAATACCTGAGATCGGGTGATTTATAAATAACAGAGGTTTATTTTATTTCATAGTTCTGGAGGCTGGGGAGTTCAAGAACATAGTGCTGACATCTCTTCTTCCTCTTCCTCCTTCTCCTCCTCCTCCTCCTCCTCCTCCTCCTCCTCCTCCTGCTCCTCTTCCTCCTCCTCCTCCTCCAAGAACATAGTGCTGACATCATCTCTTCCTTCTCCCCCCCTTCTTTTTCGTGGTGCTGGGGATTGAACCCAGTGGGGTTCTACCTCTGAGCTACACCCCCAACCCTATTTTATTTTTTAGTTTGAAACAGGGTCTCACTAAGCTGCTGAGGGCCTTGCTAAGTTGCTGAGACTGACTACAAACCTGAAATCCTCCTGTCTCAGCCTCCCAAGTACTGGGGTTACAGGCATGCACCACCAGGCCCGGCTTCTTCTCAGTTTCTGATGAGGAGCTCATTCTGCTTCAACTCGTGGTAGAAAGTGAAAGGGCAAGGGAGTATATGTGAAAGAGATAAAACACGAGAGGCTGCCTTACTTTAGATTAACCTGCTTGTGTTGGTCAGTGTTCCATCGCTGGGACAAAATACCTGAAAAAATCAACTTAAAGGAGTAAAACTTTATTTTGACTCACTGTGTCAGAGGTTTCAGTCCATGGTCAGTTGGCCCATTGCTTTTGGGTCTGTGATGAGGCAGAACATCGTGGTGGGGAGCACGTGGTAGAGCAACGTTGCTCACCGCATTGCAGTGGGAAGCAAAACAAAAAATAAGCAGAGTGAAAGAAAGAGAAAGGGGTGGGGGAGGAGGGCCCAATGTCTCCTTTGAGGGCATACTCCCAATGACCTAACCTCCTCCCACTGGGCCCCCTCCTGAAGTTCCCACCATCTAACACAGCCTCCCAATAGCACCACAGGCTGGTGGTCAATCCTTTAGCATATGGGTCACTGGAGGACATTAAAGATTCAAACCATAACACTGCTCTCATGGTAACTCATCCAGTCCTGTGAGAACTGCATTGATCCCTCTCAACAACCTAATCCCCTCCTAAGGGTCAATGCCACAGTTGAATTTCAATATGAGTTTCCAACGAACTATATTGAAACCATAGCAGGTCAGAAGGGGTGGTAGATTAGGGACAGAATTTGGTGATGAAGCTCATGAAACTTTTTTTTCTTTAGGTTTTGGGTAGATAGATTTTTATTATTTATTTATTAAAAATTTGAACTAGGCATGTTGGCACACGCCTGTAACCCCAATACTCGGGAGGCTAAGACAGGTGGATCTCAGGTTCAAGGCCAGTCTCAGTAACTTAGAAAGACCCTCGGCAACTGTTTCCAACTAAGAGCCTGTTTCAAACTAAGAACTCAAATAGGGCTGGGGGTGTAGCTCAGAGGCAGAATGCCCCGGGGTTTAATCCCCAGTACCAAAAAGAAAAAGAAAATTTTGAACAACACAATAAATAAGCTTGATTCAGATGTACCAATAGAGAACTCTGCACCCAATAACAAGTGGGCCACATATTTTACAAGTACACATGAAACGTTTATGTAAAATGACTATGGGCTAGTCCACTAAGCAAATCTCCACAGATATCAAAGATGTATACCTTTAAAAATCCTTAAGTTTTAGAGATCTAAGTGTATAATTATCTCAGTCTTACTTTCAGAACAATATCCATGGGGGGAAAAACAAACTTCCAGCTTTTTTTTTCTTTTTTTCTGCGGTACCGGGGATTGAACCCAGGGGCGTTCTACCTCTGCGCTACGCCCCCGGTCCTATTTTTTATACTTTATCTTGAGACCGGGTCTCATGAAGTTGCGGAGGGCCTCACTAAGGAGAGAGAGAGAGAGAGAGAGACAGGGAGAGAGAGAGAGAGAGAGAGAGAGAGAGAGACAGGGAGAGAGAGAGAGAGAGAGAGAGAGAGCGAGAGAGAGCGAGCGCGCGCGTGCATGCACGAGCTGAGGCTGGCCGCAAATCTGGATCCTCCGGTCTCCGCCTCACAAAGTACTGGGATTACAAGCGTGCGCCACTACGCTCGGCTCAAACTTCCAGCTTTAAAAAACTGATAAACAAGAATATACACTTTGTGAACTCTGACTCAGACCAAATGCTTGGGCCAGCATATGGTCACAATGTAATTAATTTCATCCTTAATGCTATTGCTATACTTTGGATCTCGAATGTCCCCCAAGGGCCCATATGTTAAAGAGTTGGTTGCCGGTCTTTAATGCTCTTGGGAGGTGGTGGAACTTTTAGGAAGTGGAGCCTAGTGGGAGGAACTTAGATCATTGGAGAGTACCCTTGAAGGGGATATTGGAACCCCATCCTCTTCCTGCCTCTCTCTCCTTCCTGACGACCATGAGGTGATCAGGCCTCCTCCACTACGTGCTCCCACCAAGAGGTAATATACCACTACAGGCCCAAAGCAACAGGGCCAAGTGACCCTGCACCAAAACATCCCAAGCATGAGCCCGAATAAGACTTTCCTTCTTATAAGTTGTTTGTCTCAGGTATTTTGTTACAGAAATGCAAAGCTGAGTAACACAGCTATTGTTGAAAGGTTTTAGTTTTGTTTTGTGGTGCTGGGAATCCAAACCCAGGGTTCTGCACATGCCAGGTAAGTTCTCTATCACTGAGCTGTCCTCATCACCCTGCTGAAAGTATTTAAATATTCTGGGGGCTGACTCCACACCACACTCTCTTCCCTTATCCCACATTCCAAGTAGTTTGAGCATTTTTACACTTGGCTCATCTTTGGTAAAGACTGTGGTCAGATTTTTTTCTTGAAAACCAGAGTCAAAGTCCAGCAATCACTGCAATCATGATCCTACACAAATCTATGATGAATTTGATGGGATTATTAGGTGAAGGTGAAGAATCAAGGATTACATGAGCAACTATGTAAATGGTATTATCATTTAGTGAGATGAGAAAGACTTGAAGAAGCACAATATTTGGAGGTAAAGAATCAAATGTGCTGTGGGAACAAAGTTAGCTTGAGATGTGGGGGTGGTTCGGATATAGATTTTCCCCTGGAAGAGCTCATGTATTGACAAGGAAAA
Organism: Glis glis; assembly: GCA_004027185.1. Lineage (NCBI taxonomy): Eukaryota > Metazoa > Chordata > Mammalia > Rodentia > Gliridae > Glis > Glis glis. Next base: position 47,320 of record PVJS01009513.1, read on the forward strand.
AAATGTCTGGAGATGAAATGATTGAATCACGAGGGTTCTAATCTCATCAGTGGATGAATCCATTGATGGACGAGTAGATTAACTGGGTGGTAAAGTAGGCAGATAGGGTGTGGTTGGAGGAGGTAGGTCATTGGGGTGTAGTCTCAGAGACTATATCTATGTCAATGGGCCCCCTTCTCACTCTCTCTGCTTCCTGCCACCATGCCCTGAGCTCCACAGATGTGACCTGGCCTAACATGAACTGAAACCTCTGAAATCTCCAGAACTGGGAACAAATAAATCTTCTTTCCTCTAAGTTGTGGTCATCAGGTATTTTGGAGCACAGCAGTGAGAATGCTGACAGAAACAGATGCCTATCAGAGAGCCAAGTGGAGATGTTGAGTAGGTAACTGGATAGATAAATGAGGAGCTCAGCGGCAAGGTCCAGGCGGGGGATATAAATAAGATCTGTGCACTTCTAAGATCATCTAGGAGACTGAACAGCTGAGGGGACAGGCAGGGACGCACAGTAGTTAATGATATGCATTGTCTACTCACTATACACCCATGTAGGTCCCACATTTCTCATTACCTTTTCAGTTAGGTAGGGCCATGTAGATAGCTCTGGACAATGAATGTAGGGTGCACCTAAGAATTGGTTTAAGAACCTCCATTTATCTCACCTCCAGCCTCAGCAATCATGAATTAATGTGTTGAAGTGAATGTGTCTGTCAACCCTAGTCCCTGAATATCTATTTGCTACAAAGCCCCTTTCTTTTTTTTCTTTCTTTCTTTTTTTTTCTTGCGGTACCAGGGATTGAACCCAGGGCCATTCTACCTCTGAGCTACACCCCTAGCCCTATTTTTTATTCTTTATTTTGAAACAGGGTCTCACTAAGTTGCAGAGGCCTCACTAAGTAGCTGAGGCTGGCCGCAAACCCGGATCCTCCGGTCTCAACCTCCCAAGTACTGGGATTACAAGTGTGTGCCACCACGCCCGGCTACAAAGCCCCTTTCTGATCCATGTCAGACATAGAACATGAAAAATAAAATTTGTGTTAAGCCACAGAAATTCCAGGATTAATTTGTTACCTCAGCATAACTTGGCCTATTCTGGCTAATCCAGAATTCCATCATATGATATGCCTCAACAAAGCACCATTGTTCATTTAAAAAATAAAAAGGCGCCGTGAGTGGTGGTGCATGCTTGTAATCCCAGTACTTTGGGAGGCAGAGACCGGAGGATCCGGGTTCGTGGCCAGCCTCAGCTCGCTCTCTCTCTCTCTCTCTCCCTCTCTCTCTCTCTCTCTCTCTCTCTCTCCTTAGTGAGGCCCTCCGCAACTTTGTGAGACCCAGTTTCAATATAAAGTATAAAAAATAGGGCCGGGGGTGTAGCGTGGAGGTAGAATGCCCCTGCGTTCAATCCCCAGTACCGCAAAAAAAAAAGCTTATATAATGATAGGTTATCAACAAAAGTATATCAGTGGCTAGTTCTAGCTTTTAGATAAAGTTTAAGTGAACTCTCTGTTCATTTTATTAGCCAAAGGGCAATCACTGAACTGTCTAGTGAATAATGTAGAATAATGTCCACTGTTTCAAAGATGCCTCATTTCTCAACCTGTTTTTTGTTTTTTGTACTAGAGGTTGAACCTAGTGGCATTCTACCTCTGACCTACACCCCCAGCCTTATTTAATTTTTATTTTGAAACAGGGTCTCACTAGGTTGATGAGAGTGTCACTACTTGCTGAGACTATCCTCAAACCTGTGATCCTCCTGTCTCAGCCTCCCAAGTACTGGAATTATAGGTGTGTGCCACCATACCTGGCTTTTTCCCCCTGATTCCACCCCCCCCCAGGGCTGGGGATTAAACCCACAGCCTCACACACACGCCCTTTTTCCTAATTCTTAAAGTTTATGAAGGCTTTTAAAAAATGTGTTTCTTGCTGGGTGTGGTGGCATATACCTGTAATCCCAGTTTTGGGGAGGCTGAGACAGGAGGATCACAGATTCCAGGTCAGCCTCAACAATTTAGTGAGGTCCCTCAGCAACTTAGTGAGACTTTGTTTCAAAGTAAAAAGTAAGATAGGGCTCAGGGTGTAGCTCACAGGTAGAATGCTTCTGAGTTCAACCTGCAGTAACAAAAAAAAAATGTATTTCTTAGATAATCTGAAAAATTAACATTGGCAAGCGCTTTCTAATTTTCTAAACCTCTCCTAAAATAATAATCCTCTCCCTCAATGTTAGCTTTCTTTTTAGAGATATGATTCGTTACACAAATTGATCACAACAGCTCTTCCCATTCATTTGACAGGTTTAGTTGAGTCCCTACTATGTCCCAAATATATATATGTATTTTTGGTGGTACTGGGGACTGAACCCAAGGGCATTCTACCTTCGAGCTACACCCTCATTCCTTTTTATTTTTTGTTATGAAACAGGCTCTCGCTAGGTTTCTGAGAATCTCACTTTAGCTGAGGCTGTCCTTGAACCTGCAATCCTCTTGTCTCAGCCTCCCAAGTACTGTACAGGTGTGTGCCACCACACCCAGCATCCCAAACATTTTGTTAGGAGTCAGGGAAATGGTGAAACAAAGCCAGTACTTACTGTCACAGCAATAGTCTTGATGCCGCCTAGAGCAAACATCCCTGGTATCATACTCAGTTCTGAGATCCTGAGAGATGAGAAATTAGTTAGCCTCTATGTGCTGTAATTCTTCATCTGTAAAATGGAACTAATAACTCCTATCTTGAAGAGTTATAGTATTGAATGAGAGACTGGAAGACTGCGGGGCCCTTTACTCGGTGCCATGAAAGGGCCCGGTGAACTAGCAGAGGCCTGCTCTAGAGTACCGGGCCTCTTCCACGTGGCAGCGATTCAGCAATTCAGCGATTCAGCATATCAATAGCAAAGATGGCGCTGGCAGACCCGCCCCACCTAGCCTCAAGAGGGCTATAATAGGTTATAGGGGGCGTATGACCCGA
>PVJS01009514.1:0-26728 GCA_004027185.1 Glis glis
AACCCGGATCCTCCGGTCTCCGCCTTCCAAAGTACTGGGATTACAAGCGTGTGCCACCACGCCCGGTGACCAATTTCTTTAAAAACTCACCAGTATGAAAAAGATCATTTAAACAGCCCTAAAATTATAAGCAAATTAAATGTATAACTTTTAACCACCTCCCCTCCCCCCCCCAAAATCTCTAAGCCTGGATAGTTTCACTGGAAGAGTCTACCAAATATTTAAAGAAGAATTAACACCAATTATAAAAATTATTTTCCCAAAATTAAGGAGTATAGAATACTTCCTAATTAATTTTCAGACAATAGCATTACCCTGATACCAAAACCGGACAAAGACTGTGCAAAACCAAAAAACTACAGAGTAAGATCAGTAACCCTCATGCATATAGTTGCAAGAATCCTTAAAAAAATACTTGCAAAGAGAATTCAGTAAAACCTTAAAAAGAACTATATGCTATAGCTAACTAGGGTTTATTCCAGGGATGTAAGACTGATTCAGTATTTCAAAGTCTATCAATATATTTTTAGGCAAAAGAAGAAAAAATAACATGTTCAAATCAATTAGTATAGGAAAAACATTGTCAAAATTCAACACCCAGAATGATGAAAAAGAAGCTGTCAGAAAAGTAGGAGTAGAGAATTTGTTCAAATTGATAAAGTACAGCAACAAAAAGACCCTACATCTCTCATATTTATGCTGAAGGAGAGGCAAGCGCTCCCTCTCAAAGATCAGGAACAATCGCTGTGATTCACTACAGTGTTGGCGATCCTCACCAGTGCAATAAGGTAGGAAAAGGAATAAAAGGCTCAAGTTACATGATTGTTTACATGGAAAATCCCAGGAGAGCTACAAAAAAAAATCTAGTAGTAATGAGTGAGCTCAAGATATAAGAAAAATATGCATCAATTGTACTCTTATATATTAGCAGCAAACATGTGGGCACTGCAATAAAAATGTAATTCAATTTTCAATCCCTAAAACACAATGAAATACTTTGATAGGACTCTGACAAAACATACATGGGACATGTATGCTGAGAAGTATTAAATGCTAATAGATATCAGAGAAAATCTAAATAAATAGGAAGACATATTTATGGATTAGAAGATATACATAATAAAGATATCCATATTCCCTAAATTAATATAAGTTTAAGGTAATTCCTATCAAAACCCCAGAGTGGTTTTTAAAGATGTAGATGATACTTTTTCTAAAATTCATATGGAAAGGGAAAGGAACTAGAATAGCCAAAACTATTTTTGAAAAAGAAGAATAAGGTGGAAATAAAATGTATCTACCCTATTTCTAGGTTAATTTTATGCTTCCTTCACCTCCTTCTTGTTAACCTTTTTTTACCACATATTTTTTCTTTCTTTGTAGCACTGTTTTACTCTGTAAAATAATCATTTTGTTTTCTTGATTATAATTTGTCTACTCCCTAGAGTTTAAGCTCCATGAGAGCCAGTCTTGGCTGTCTTTTTTTTTTAACTTTTTATGTTCATTTATTGGTGCATTGTAAATTATAATTATACATTTTGATATATGTCAGGGTATGAACATCATACATGCACACATTGCACATTTAGCCCTGTCTTTTTTTTTTAACATGTGCATGTGTGCCCAAGGGCATGCGAGCGCACTCACACATGTGTGCACACCAGTATAGGGATTGCACCCAGGGGCATCTACCTTTTTTATTTTTTTAAATTTTGAAACATGGTCTCACTAAGTTGCTGAGAGTCTCGCTAGGTTGCCGAAGATGGCCTTGAACTTGTGAGCCTCCTGTCTCAGCCTCCCAAGTACAGGGATTGTAGGTGTGCTCCACCCTGCCCGGCTGGCTGTCTTCTTTACTACAACATTTTCACCACCTAAAACGTTTGTTCGGCACTGAGGAGTTGTTCAATAAATATTTGTTAAGTGATCCAATGAGGACTTGGGAAAATGGGAAAGAAAGACAAAAACAACTAACAGCTTCAGTTGGATTCTCTTGGGAAGTTGGGCTCATTTCTTTATCGGTTGCTAATTTACCCATCCATTTACCCTTCATTTATTGAGTGCCTATTATGTGTTAGATCCAAAGTCAGAAATAGAAAACTTTATGTATTTCCACATAGAGTGTCCAAAACTGCCTCCCAGATAGACTTTGTTACTCCCACGTTACAGATGAGGCTGAGGCTGTCTCTGAGGTGGAGCATCCTGCCCAGATGCTCAGAGTTGCAAAGCCTGCACTGGAATTCACTCCTGACTTTAGTCCCCATATTTTTTTGTCTCTATTTAGAGAAAGAAAACTGAGGTCCAAACAGGTTCCAAGATGTGTCCAGGGTCACAAGGCAGGTGAATGATAGTACCTAGGCAAGAGCTCAGGCCTTCTTCTTTCTAGTACTCTAGTCACATCTCTTCTTACAAGAAGGCCTCCCTGATTAACGTCTCCCATTCCAATATTCCCCAGCCACTTCTTGCAGAATTTTCCTCTTTCCAGCCAAATGACACCATACTTCTTGATGTGTGTTCCAGAACTAGTCCTCTTACAGATGTGTATACTTCTTATCTTCCATGCTAGATTCTAAGCTCTTTAAAAACACTCCTAACTAGCCAGATGTGGTGATACACACCTGTAATCCCAGTACTTGGGAGGCTGAGACAGGAGGTTCACAGGTTCAAAGCCAGCCTCAGCAACTTAGGAAGGCTCTATGCAACTTAGCGAGACCCTGTTTCCAGATGAAAAAATAAAAAGGGCTGGGGGTGTAGCTTGGAGGTAGAATGCCCCTGGATTCAGTCCTAGTATAAAAAAACAAAACAAAACAAAACACTCATAAGTGCAACTCCGTTCCCATTTGATGATCATTGTGTTATGTACTTGATCATTTTATCTCGATTTATTAGTTAATTATTGCTATGTGACAAATCATTGTTGTGCCATGCAATTTTCTAGGGTCAAAAAAATCAAGAGCAGCTTAGCTGTACGGTTTTGGCCACGTCAAGCCTGCAGTCAGGATGTGGTCTGGGGCTGCAGTGGTCATTGAACAGGCCGGATGGGGCTGGAGAATTCACGGCCAAGCTCTTGTGTGTGCTGTCGGCAGCCACGGCCTCACTAGCTATTGCCCGGGGGCCTCCATGGCTCACCACATGGGCCTCTCTCCATGGGGCTGCAGAAAGCAGAGCAGCCGGCTTTCAATGAAGCAAATGAGAACTGAGAGAGAGGGAGAGCGAGCTCATTATTTTATAGCCTAATGTTGGAGGTCACACACCATCTCTCCTGCCACACGCTATTGGCCACCTAGACCAAGCCCAGTACAGTGTGGTGAGGGAGGGGGCTATATACAAGTGTTAGCAGAAACCACCGGGAACTCTCTTTGCAGTTGACTCTTATTTACCTACACAGTAACCACAAAATGATAGGAGCATTTTATTTGTTAGTTTATTTATTTATTTGTTTGTTTTTGTGATGTTGGGGATTATACCCAGGGGTGTTCTACCTCTGAACTACGCCCCCAACCCTATTTCATTTTTTATTTTGAAACAGAGTCTCACTAAGTTGCTGAAGTCCTCACTAAGATGCCAAGGCTGGCTGTGAATCTGTGATCCTCCTGTCTCGGCCTCTCAAGTACTGAGATTACAGGCGTGTGCCACCATGTCTGTCTGTGAGGGGCATTTTAAGCCACCATCCAAACGTTACACAGCGTATAAGAGGCCTTTGGGATTCAGACCCACAGTTAATACATAGACATGCTGACATCCTGTCTGGCCTTCTGCAGGTTCATTCAAGAAATAAAAAGCACCTACTGTGTGCCAGCCATTATTCAAAGGGGGAGATACAAACCAGACATGGCCTATACTAATATAAATTTTGTATTTTGGTGGATACAGATGATAAGCAATGAAATAATTGAAGTAATGCATACATAATAATAAATGATGGCTCGGTTAGATCTCCTCTGCTCCCCCGCCCCCTAGGACACAGGACATGATGTCCATGGTGGATGAAGGAAACATCCTATGGGGGTAACTGATAAATCCACTTCCCTTACTCAGAGAGCCACCCCCGTGCTCCTGCATCAATCTCAGAGTAATTCTAGCTCTGCCTTTAATTTGCTGTGTGCTATTAATCAAGTCTGTTCACTTTCTGAACCTCAGTTCTCAATCGTAAGTCATCTTGGGGAAAGAGACTGAAGCTCTGCGAGTTTGTCCCCATGAGTTAAATGCTTTAACCTAGAGGGTTGTTGGGGGATGGGTAGAGAGCACAGAGGCAAGGCTGGGGAGCCCTGGCTCTGTGTGCTCCTCCCTGTGCTAAGGGACTTGGGGTGATGTGCTTCAACACTCGGACCCTCAGTTCCAAAGTCAGGAGGAGGAATCAGCTCTAAGACCTGCCTTGCTCCCACTCTAAGACTGGGTATCCATCAGCAAGTACCAGGGGAAGAATCTTGCCAGGTGTCAGTTAAGAGCTACAGAGCAAACTGGTGTGGTGGTGCACATCTATAATTCCAGGGACTGGAGAGGCTGAGGCAGGGAGGTTGCAAGATTGAGGCCAGCCTGGGCAACTTAGCGAGACCCTGTCTCAAAAAAAGAAGAAGGGGAGGAATGTAGCTCAGTGGTAGAGCACCCCTGGGTTCAATCCCCAGTACCACAAAACAAAACAGAACAGAACAAGAAGAGCTACAGAGCTGGGGCCTGAGGAGCCCTGCCATCCTCCCCAGTATGTGTAACCCTCCCTCAATTTCCTCATCAGTGGAGTGGGACTCTAGGCTTGGCTCTTCCGGCAGTTATCTTCTGTGGCCATATCCCATCAGTCTCTGCTCTACCTGCACATGCTTTCTCCTCTCTGTGTGTAAATTTTTTTCTGCCTTTCTTAGGAGGACATGTGTGATGGCATCTATACCACCTGTAAAATGCAGCACAGACCACCAAAGCTTTAGCTTAACCTCATCTACAAGACATTCAGTAGCATTCACAGGTTCCAGGCTCCAGGGTTTAAGCCAGGGGTGCCTCTGTGGGAGCCCTTATCCGCCTACCACACTCCCCCATTTGTTTACAGAAAGGACTAAATAAATAAAACCAGGTAAAGGGCTCAGATAATACCTGGGATATAGTGAACACTCATCTAAAGAACAAAGGTGGGAGGCGACCCGTAGGGGATAGGGATAGCTAAGACTGATGCCCTGCCCCAGGCCTCTCCTGTTATCTGGAAGGAAGGTCCAGTGCTCATCCCTGAGTCATTGTAGACCGACAGCACCCAGCCCCCAGTACCAGCAAATGGCTCCAAACCATCCCGTGACCAGGTGCCCTTCTGTCTGACAAGGAATGTTCAGAGACAAGCAGGGGACTCCTCTGAGCTTGTATTAATATGTACGGCACTTCCCTCACATGGAAAATTGATTTTTTCTTTTTAAGCACAAAATGTAGCAGTTTTATAACCTTTCTGTAGTTTGACAAAGGCCATTTATAACCTACTTTCTCCATCACCCTTCCCGGCGCCAGTCTCAAATGTCTCCAAGAACTCTCTCGGGCATTTGTAATTACACATTCTTCTTAGACACAATTTAATTTCCAAGAGGGCTGACCTCGTTTTTTTGTTTTTTTTGTTATTGTGGGTTTTGAAAATTAATGTATGCGCGTGTGTTTTGTTATTGATGTTGTTCAGGAGGATGGCTTGGGGAGGGGCCCCCCGGGGAGCGGGCTGGAGGTGGACACAGAGCCAGGGCATTTTAATCAGGGGTGTCCAGTGATGGATGAGGAGGGCCGGGCCCTGGGTGTTAATCTTTGTGGACAGAAAATGCCAGCAAGATGACTGAAATTAAAACCTCAGTCCTAATTTTTTCTTCGGAAGGCAGGAGCGTTCGAACTGCTGCTTCATCAACGGGGCTGGAGAAGATGAACTCAGCCTCACAAACTGGTGAAAAAGTAAATAAATGGCCATGTGTAAATAAATGGCCATGTGTCCCCCAGTATAAGACCTTACACTCGAGGGTCACTGAGCAGGTGCCGGACACACTACAAGAGCATTCGAGCTGGGACCACTGAAGATGCGAGTCCTGAGGGTTTGCATAGGGACCAGAGGAAGGATGTGCACACGGCTGAGCAGAGCATTTGAAATCCTCTGTAGAGAAACCCAATGATCAGCTCAAAGAGTCACATTTTTTTTAATCTTTTTTTTTTTTTTTTTTTGCGGTACCAGGGATTGAACGCAAGGGCGTTCTACCTCTGCGCTACGCCCCCGGCCCTATTTTTTATACTTTATTTTGAAACCGGGTCTCACGAAGTTGCGGAGGGCCTCACTAAGAGAGAGAGAGAGAGAGAGAGAGAGACAGGGAGAGAGAGAGAGAGAGAGAGAGAGAGAGAGAGCGCTGAGGCTGGCCGCGAACCCGAATCCTCTGGTCTCCGCCTCCCAAAGTACTGGGATTACAAGCGTGCGCCACCACGCCCGGCAAAGATTCACATTTTTAAAAATCCATTTATTTACTTAAGCTAGAGCCTTAGCTACTTTGTGAGGCCATCTGCATCTTAGTGATACCCTGTTTCAAAATAAAGAATAAAAATAGAGCTAGGGGTGGAGCTTGGAGGTAGAATGCCCCTGGATTCAATCCCCAGTGCCAATAAATAAATAAATAAATAAATAAATAAATAAATAAATCTCACCTTGGCCATTTGGAGGATGATTTAGAGGAGGCCAGACTGGAGGCCAGCAGGCTAGTTAGGAGGCGTGCTTTGTTGTGGGTGTTCAGGAGTCTCATCAGGGCTCCAGGGACAAGCACGGGAAGAAGAGATGGATCAATTCAAGACGGAAGTGATAGTTCACATTTTATGAGTACCAAATCATGTAGCAAATTTCTGAAGTAAGGTATGCACCCCATGATCCAATTTAAGCTTCCTGAGAATTCTATTTGTATGTTATGCCCATTTAGTAGATGAGGATATTGAGACTCGGAGAGGGTAGTAACTTGCCTAGTGTCACAGAGTGAGGAGAGAAGCTGGCCGGGCGCAGTGTCGCACACCTGTAATCCCAGCACCTGGGAGGCTGAGACAGGAGAATCGCAGCTTCAAAGCCAGTGCACAGTAACTTAGCAAGGCCCTGTTGCAAAAATCAAAAAATACATATATGAAAAAATAAAGGGCTGGGGGTATAGTTCAGAGGCAGAATACCTCCAGGTTCAATCCCCAGTATCACCAAAAGAAAGAAAAAAGACAATAGAAGAAAGGTGGAGCTTAAACTCATCCTGTCAGGGTCTTGTTAAAATGGATCTGGGTGCCTCTCTCAGTGTCCTTTATCACAGCAGACCCTACCAGTCAATAACAATAAAAACAATAGCAAAGATGACCCCAGCAATGTCAATGTTAATAGCAACTAACATTTGCTATTTGGTTGCCCCTGTGAGCCAGTGTTCTCAGCTCTTTGCCAACTCTGTCTCCCTCCTCACAATTGCACAAAGCAGATCGTCACAGAATCCCATTTTACAGGCAGGCACACTGAGGTTCCGAGAGGTAAAGGGACTTGTCTGAGGCCACCCAGCTCTGAATTGGCCAAATAAGACTGACCCCGCCTATGTTGGTACCTGATGCCTGACCCCTTCAGGAGGTGGGAGGAGACAGTGTGATGGGGCCTGCCACCTCCTCAGCCATAACCACCCTGTCGCCCTCTCTCCGAGCAGTGCCCCGAGGAGTTGAAGCCTATGAAGGATGGCTCTGGCTGCTACGACCACTCCAAGGGCATCGACTGCTCCGATGGCTTTAACGGCGGCTGCGAGCAGCTGTGCCTGCAGCAGACACTGCCCCTGCCCTACGATGCCACCTCCAGCACCATCTTCATGTTCTGCGGGTGAGTCTCTGTCCCCAGTGCCCAGCTGCGAGGGATGCCTGGGGAAATGGTCAGGGACTACAGCCTGGGCCAGGCTGGGGCTGACCTTCTGGGAAATCCTTCCTACCTTTTCTGTTCCAGCCTACAAGGCAAAAGGCAAGAGCGTCACCTGTTGGGTATTGGAAAGAAGAATGGTGATATATGTATGATTAATACATACAATTAATATATGATACATATATATATATGATTAATACATACAAAATGAATGGAGCCCATGCTCTGGCTACATCTTAGGCTCAGAATCTTTGTCCTGCTGAGGTCTCCTGCCCCTACTGCATCTCCCCCTGCAGCCCTGGCCAGTGCAGTTTGGCGACAAAAGCAGGATCTTGAAGGTGTTCTTATGTGGTGTGTAAGTGCATCCCCATGCTCAGCCCAGGCTGGGAACTGCAGGAACTCAGCATGTGAGCTCAGCCCTCACCCTCTCTGTGTCCTAACACCCTTAGGTGGAGACAATTAATTGGAGAGGGAAGGTGTAAAGGAAACCATTCAGGAAAAGCTCTAGGTAGAGCTTGGGGCTCATGAAGGGCTCATGAAGTGTTGCTGCTGTTCTCATTTTTGAGGTGCCGGGGAATGAACCCAGAGTCTCATGCATGCCAGGCAAGGCTCTATCACTAAGCTATAACTCCCCTCCCCTCACACTGAGTTTTAAAATTCTAGTATGAGAATGCAAGAAGGAAATACATTGGGACCAACTTGCTGAGTGGCCTCAGGCAAATCATTTGTTCTCTCTGGGCCGCAGCTTAAGCACCTGTGAAGAGAGGTCTTTGAACGACCATGGCTGACGTTTCTTCCCTGTTTTCCATACATGTGGTAGGAGTTGCCTCTGCCCCGTAGAGCACTTAGCATAGCGTGTGATTCTCAGCAACCACTCAAGAAAATAGCAGCATTTTCTTTTCTCTCTCTTCCCTTCCTGATTAGATCTTTGCATTAGAACATTTGTTCATCTTTTGACATTTCTTTTTTTTGTGTGTGTGTGGTACCGGTGAACCCAGGGGCATTCTACCTCCATGCTACAACCCCGGCCCTATTTTTTTTTTTTTTTTTTGCGGTACCGGGGATTGAACCCAGGGGCGGTCTACCTCCGTGCTACACCCCCGGCCCTATTTTTTAATGCTTTATTTTGAAACTGGGTCTCATGAAGTTGCAGAGGGCCTCACTAAGTAGAGAGAGAGAGAGAAAGAGAGAGAGAGAGAGAAACAGGGAGAGAGAGAGAGAGAGCTGAGGCTGGCCGCGAACCCGGATCCTCTGGTCTCCGCCTCCCAAAGTACTGGGAGTCTTTTGACATATCTGTGACTCAGAAGAACAATCCTGTGGTCACTTGAGAAGTATGCCCAATGCTCCTATTCCTATGATAGAGAAGCAGGATCAGGAATTCAACAACCCTTACACTCCCATGTAGGACACGCGTACACAAAAGGAGGTTGGGAGCATGCACGGGTTTAATCCCAGTGTACCAGAAAATTAATTGAACTTGCATGGTTCTAGTCCACAGAGTTCAGAACTTCTTTCATGGTCTCCTTTTCCGCTGCACTCAGGGTTGCTGGTGCCCTCAAGCAGGTGTTAGGGCAGCTCGCTGGAGACCCGCGATGTGTATCAGTAAAATAAATAAGAAATAAATTAGCGTATGCAGACCTGAATTTATGGCGTCTCTCCCCAACCTAAGTGACTGCAGGGCAGTGTTGAGTAAATTATGCATGGGCTCAGATCTGCAGGCTTGCATACAGAAGCAGCTGGGTTCTCGGCATTGCTGTTTTCCTCTCTGTACACTTGGGGGGAGGGTGTTCTTCTGTGGAAAATAACAACAGTAACAGCAGCCACCACTGCAATGATGGATTTTGACATCAGAAACCATCACTGCCTCGCATCCAGAGTACACTACAGGGAACCTTGGATTCGGTAGACGTAGATTCTAATCCCAGCCCCTCCCCCTGCTCCGGCATCAGGCAAGCCCCTCGGGACCCCTGACCTTCAGTTTCCTCATCTGTAAAGCTTTTATACCTCCCCTCACTATAGTGATGGCTGCAAAGCGTGCAAAGTATTTGTTACCCCATTAAAGTTAAGGATAACGCTCAAGGTCATAGGACGAGTAACATGGCTCCTTGCCTCCTTGCTGTGTGGCCTTGAACAAGTTGCTTAACATGGCTTAACTCTGTGCCTCAGTTTCTTCATCTGTAAAACACAAGTATAACACAAGTATAACAAATAGTCTGTCTATAGAGTTTTTATGAAGACTAACTACATTTACTTCTGTTACAATTTATGTTAATATATAAAGAGCTTTGGATGAGTGTCCCACACAGAGTTAGCACTCTATGTACCCATTACACAATGCAACTAAAATGAGCGACCCTAATGGCAGTCGTCCACCACTTGCTCAGTGACTGGAGGCCCTGGACAGTTTGGTTTCTGGTCTGCGAAACAGGACTTACTCACCGGTCTACTGTCGAAGGTCTATGAAAGTATTAAATAAGATAGGGCTGGAGTGTGTTGTGAGCTGTTAAAACCCATCCAAATATTGATAAACAGGACAAAGGAGAAACTAAAATCTAGGTCTCCTAAAACCAACTGCAGTTTCAACAAGCTTTGGGAAATTGTCTATTAAGGATGCAAATGAGAAGTTCCCTACACTTGTTAGCAGCACTATAAACAAGGAAAGCTTTTAGCAGGTACTTGTGAGAGAGCTGGTTCAGAGAGAAGTGGGAACCTGTTGAATGAAGCAGGGAAAACAAAACCAACCCCTGCTCCCCCCTGCTCCAGGAGACTTTCCTAACTTGTGCAGAGCTGTGTGACCTTTCCGAAGAGTTTCCTGGCTAGGAACAGGTTTAATCAACCTGTTTACAACCCAGTTAATAACAGCAGCTAACAATGGATTAAGCGCTTCCTAGTGTCCTAAGTGCTTTGTGGACACTAGCTCATCGAATTCTCCTAACAACGCTGCAAGAGAGGTGCTACAATGCTTCCCATTCTATTGTTAAGAAAGACACATGCAGAGTGGCTGAGTGACTTGCCCAAGGTGACACAGCTGGTGAGCGGGGGACGTCGATATTCCAACCCAGGCTGTGTGGCTCCAGTCCAATCAAGACAGACCTGATGTCACTTGCTGGCCTCTGGAGATGTCTGAATATGTGGTCTTGGGCGAGTCACTCAATGTCTCTGAGCCTCTCTTCTTTCAAGTAGAATCAGAAGTGACTGTATAGCACCCCTGTGAGGATTAAGAGACATTATGTAACCACGGGACTGGCATACTTACTTAATTAAGCACTCAGTAAACCAGAGTAATAATTAGTAGAATAGGTATAAAACCATCTCATTTAATTATCCAGTTAATGAATTTGATGACTTGCTTGTCATGTCACTTCATCTCCAGCACCTAGAACAGTGCCTGGCACATAGCAAGTGCTCAATTAGTAATTTTTTTTTTTTTTTTTGGCGGTACCGGGGATTGAACGCAGGGGCGTTCTACCTCCGCGCTACACCCCCGGCCCTATTTTTTATACTTTATTTTGAAACCGGGTCTCACGAAGTTGCGGAGGGCCTCACCAAGTAGAGAGAGAGAGAGAGAGAGAGAGAGAGAGAGAGAGAGAGAGAGAGAGAGAGAGAGAGAGAGAGAGCTGAGGCTGGCCGCGAACCCGGATCCTCCGGTCTCCGCCTCCCAAAGTACTGGGATTACAAGCGTGCGCCACCACGCCCGGCTCAATTAGTAATTATTAAATGAAGGAAGTCCTCGATTGATGTGACTAAAGAAGTTGTTTCTGGTTCACCCTTTCTAGCCGTCTTCCAAACTATGTCCTTTTTCCTGTGTTAGGCCTCTTGGCTTCAGCTCCTAGAATTTTTACAGCACTGTTCCTTCCGTCTCCCCTCTTTTCCTCCCTTGTATCCCCACTCACCCCTGGCGCCCCTGCACCTTAGCTTGGACGTCTCTTTCATCTTCCAGCCTTGGTACAAGCGTCACCTTCTTCAGCAAGTCTTCCCTGAGTCCCGTGGGGGTTGGGAGTGCGATGTGCAGTTATCCTGGGGCTAGGAAATGATACCCATCATTTCAAATAGACACTGTGTAAGTATTGGCTCAGTACTTATCAAGTGCAGTTAGGGGATATATAGAAAGGACTTTTAGCCGGTCATGGTGGCACATGCCTGTAATCTCAGTACTTTGGAGGCTGAGACAGGAGGATATCAGGTCTAAGACCAGCCTCAGCAATTTAGCAAGACTCTGTTTTAAAATAAAAAAAAATAAAAACCAGGGCTGGGGGTATAGCTCAGAGGTAGAATGCCCCTGGGTTTAACCCCCAGTACCAAAAAAAAAAAAAGAAAGGACTTTTTATCATTGTCATATATTACACACACACACACACACACACACACACATATATATATGTATATTACCATTGTCATATATATGTATTGTTGAACAAGGCGCGAGAAACAGAAATTCCAAGACCACCGACTCAGTTAAGGTGAGGCTTTAATACCGCGGGGCTACCGTCCACCAGCACAGGCTAGAACGGCAGCCCCTTGTGTAGCTTACAGCTCTCTTTTTATAGAACAAGCTGGGGGTACAGAGACAGGTTTTTGCAGTTTGGGTTCGAATCAGCCAACCACAGAAAGTTTTCCCTTATTTAGGGGTAAAGTGATTAGTTTAGGGTAGGGGGTTAAACACAGAGGTGGGGGTCGGTTTTAGGGCTTTGTCCTGGGGCGGAGGTAAGGGCAGGAACTGATTTATTGGATGTCATCCTTAGGGGCAATAAAGACAGGAACTGGTTTTTCCGTCCTTGGGGGACTAATCTTGTCCTTGGGGTAGTAAAGACAGGGAATTTAATTTTTAGGGTAGAAAACGAGGCTAAAAAAATTACTTTTTTGGGGTACATTATCACAGTATATGTGTATGTATGTATTTTTTTTCATTTCTACCCACTGGGCCCTTTTACAAGGGAGCATGGTCCTTCTGTTTTGCCTTGAATTCTGATTTGTCCCAGGTGAATCTTGACACCCCTTGCAGACTGGACCTCTGGCGAGCTGCCCTGATGGTCAGCCCCTTATCCAGCCACGTTCCCCAAACTGAGTGAAGCACCCTTTCTCTGGGGTCACTCAGCCCAGGCCCGTGCCTCTCCCTGTGGCTGCCCCGTTGCTTGGTAGACTTACTTGCTTTCCTATCTGGTTCTGTCACACTGTGAATTCCTCAGGAGCAGGGATTGTGTCCTCTTTACCTGTGTGTCTGTGTTGCCATTCCATATTGTTTCACCTCAGGATTTCTCTTAAATAGTAATGGGCCAGGCACAGTGGCACGTGCCTGTAATCTCAGCAACTAAGGAGGCTGAGGCAGGAGGATCTCAAACTTGAGGTCAGCCTGGGCAACTTACTGAGAGCCTGTCTCAAAATAAAAAAATAAAATAAAAGCTGGGTGTGGTGGTACACACCTGTAATCCCACTATTTGGGAGGCTGAGACAGGAGGACTGCAGGTTCGAAGCCAGCCTCAGCAACTTAGTGAGGCTGTCAACAACTTAGTAAGACCCTGTTTCGAAATAAAAAATAAAACAGGGCTGGGAGTATAGCTCAGAGGTAGAATGTCCCTGGCTTCAATCCCCAGCACCACAAAAAATAAAATAAAATAAAGTAAAAAATAAAAAGGAAGTCGGGCGTGGTGGCACATGCTTGTAATCCCAGTACTTGGGAGGCAGAGACAAGAGGATCCCAGGTTCACGGCCAGCCTCAGCTACTTAGTAAGACCCTCCGCAACTTAGTGAGACCCTGTTTCAAAATAAAGAATAAAAAATAGGGCTGGGGGTATAGCTCGGAGGTAGAATGCCCCTGGGTTCAATCCCCAGTAACGCAAATAAATAAATGAATAAATAAATAAATAAATAGTAAATAAATAAAATAAAAAGTGCTAGGATGAAGCTCAGTGGTAGAGTGCCCCTGGGTTCAATCCCCAGTACTGCAAAAAAAAAAAAAAAAGAAAAAAAATAATAATAGTTGAATCTATCCACTTAAGGAGGTGTGCTGCACCTGCTCTGTGGAGGGCTTTATATGAGATGCTAAGAATACCATGAACCATTCAGCAGAAATCCTTGCCCACCAGGATGAAGAGGACACTGGGAACAGGTGGCTGAGCTCCCCTTGGTCCTGACTCATGTGAACAGGGCCCAGGACCCAGCATAGTGGAGAGAAGTAGTAGAGTCAAGGTAGGTTGAGAAGGTCATTGGATACTGAGCTGAAGCATTTAGAAAGAATGTGATAGGTGAGGAAGCATTACCTTCTGGGAAGACCCTGGCAAGTTACCTAGCAACCAAGTTTGTCTGTTTCATCTGTGTGGGAGTGTTTACAATGTCTACTGTGCACACTGCCAAGAGAACTTAATTTTATCCACATAAATCCAACACATTTTTAAAAAGCTGTTAATATAAAGATAGGACTGATCAGAGCCATTTGTAAAGAGCGAAAAGGAAAGGGAGAAAATGGTTTCAGGAGTCTGAAATGAGAGTCACTCAACATGAGATAAATTTAGCTTCGTGCTTCTTGGCAACCATGATAAACAGGAAAAGAACCAAAACAAAAACATATAGTACAGTCGTCCTTACTTGAGCAATGGACAATTGTGGGTTCTGTTTTGTTCTCAGGGGGTGTACACCTTTTCCTACCACGACTTGCTCAGAGAGATTTTCCCCTACATCCCTATGTAAGAGAGAGTGAGAATTTCATCAACATTTTTTGAAGTTTCAGTATTTCTGTCATCCTTTAGAGAAAAAAACCGAGGCCCAAAGTTATCTCATAACCAGCAAGGAGTTAAAGTTGAGAAAGGAACTTGAGACAGTCCAAGCATCCCTTGGTCCCAATTTCAATGAAAATATATTTTAAAATATGGGCGCAAAGAACATGCCTAGCCTCAAATAGTCCTTATTAGCCTATCTGCTTAATGTTCCCGTTAGGTGATTTTAGGAGGGAAGGGAGATAAATACAGGTGTTTGATACCTACAGTTAACTGGAAACCACTTGTCACACTGTCAAAGCTGAAGACCGCTCTAGTAGTTAGTAGATAACACTGAACTAGTGGATGCAGGTACCAGTTATGATCTTGCCTGTCATTAACTATTTGCAGAGCAGTGGGAACATTCATTCAGGCATTTATTTTTTTGATGGCTTCCACCAAAAATATTTTTTCTTAGGCTAGTGTCTGAGTTCTCTTCCCTCTGATTTTTGGTTGAAGGATGTGGATAGTTAATACTGAATATCTGCATGCCAGATTCATATCCAACATTACAACCTTGTGATCTGTGCTGTTAAAACATTTGCAAATGCTCAGATGTACGACATAGTCACAGAGAATTTAGGGAAACACATAAAGTTTATCTGTTCATTCAGCAGGGTATTTTCCAATGAGTTTTCTGAAACAGTTCTATAACATGCTCAATGATTAAACACACACACACACACACACACACACACACACACACACACCTGTGTATATATAAGAAGCTCCACAAACAGGCCCTCATGAAAAGTCTACACTCTAACTGCCTCTTGTGAGTTCCCAGTAGCCCTGGGAAGAGTAAAGGCTCTGACAAGTCCCACAGTGGAAAAACGTGTTTCTTTGGTTGTAAAATTCCACATTTTAACATCTCTGAAATTAGGAGTTAATCACTATCAACAGTTTGGCAGAGTTTTCCATTTCTTCTTTAATGTTCTATGAATTGCTAGTGTTTCTTCTAATTTGGGAGGGGGGTCTTAGAGTAGGCAAACTATAGTAGTAATGTAGCCCAGAGTTCGCCATGGAATCCTGTTTCCTTTTTTCCTTTGTTTCCCCCTTTGCTGAAGAATAACCTTGTATAACCTTCAAGATGATTTTTCTAGAAGCTCTCAGTTCTTCCTTGGGAGAAATTGTAAGCTGAGACCACACCAAGGACAGCTTTACTGATCTTCACTTTGGTTAATGTTGGGACAATCCTGGATCTTCATTGGAAAGACTACTATGAGGTTGATTAGTGGAGTTAATGCTGATAAGGACCTTGGCTGCCGGCCGTGGCCCTGTCAACCCCAGGTAGAACTTTCCACGAGATCACTGTCAGCTGAAAAGGAGCTTTGCCCTCTTGCCTTGGTGACAGGACGCTTACATTCATCCCACACTGATCCTAGTATGACCGGTTCCTTGTGCTGTTCTTAACCCTTAACACGTCTCTATTCTTAGAATTTGACTCCCTTCCTTCTTCTTCTTCTTTTTTGTGTGTGTATGTGTGTGTGTGTGTGTGTGTGTGTGTATGTGTGTTACTGAGGATTGAACCCAGGAACATTCTACCTCTGAGCTATACCCACAGCCATATTTTATTTTTTAATTTGAGACAGGGTCTTGCTAGATTGCTGAGGGCCTCACTAAGTTGGTAAATCTGGCCTTTGAACCTGTGATCCTCCAATCTCAGCCTCCCAAGTACTGGGATTATAGGCATGCACCACATCCAGCCCCTTCCTAATTTTAAAAATCATTTCTACTATACGCACTTCAATAAATCATTTTGTTGGTTCCAGTGACCATTGAAGAATGAATGAATAAGAGAGCAAGAAATTAAAAAGTCTGTGCATTGAAAGTTTGTACACAATGCCTTTTTTCCGTACGTCCCAGTTTCCTCCTTTGAAAAGCAAGTAGATTAGAGAAAGCAATTTGTGTTGAAGCAGAAACAGCAGTGGATTTGGAATAAGAAGACTCAAGCCAGGTACCTGACTTTGCCAAAATGCTTATGTGACCTTGGTCAAGGAACTCAAATGTCCCAGGCCTCAGGGTCCTCAGTGGCAAGGTTGGAATGAAAATCCCCATGTCAGGACCTTGCTATGAGGATTAAAAGACATGCTGTTGGCTAGGTACCAATAAGGTTTGATGGTCCAATCTCTATAGCTCCATCTAGTCCTGGTCTTCCCTATAGCCGGATGGATGTGTGAAGGGTGACACATTTGTTGCCTTCAGCTAAAATGCCCAGTTTGGGGCTTTGTGCTTATTTTATGTTTTGCATTTTGGCATATGGATAAATATAATTTCATGCAGATTTTGGCTGGTTTCCTATAAGCCTACGCTCTTTAGAATTTCTGTAAGAAAATCTCCCAGACAACAGAATGTTCTACAGGAGATGTATAATTATGTGGCATCATACAAAAATAAAATTAAAAAAAAAGCAACCAACAACTAAATGGACCTTCATATAGATCTTCCTGAGCCCCGAGGTGGCTTGGGGGAGAGGACTGCTCACATGTCAAAACTCAAAGGATCATTTGCTTTTCTGAGACCCTATTTTTTTTTTACCCTTTCATCTCTAAGGGTCTTATTGAGCATACCGTAGACCTTTTATCTCTCCCTCCTTCCTCTCCTGCTAAGCCATAATTCTTTTCCACCCCCAGGCAAAAGAAAATCACCATACACTTAGAGTTTCAATGTAGCTAGAATCATACACACACACA
Organism: Glis glis; assembly: GCA_004027185.1. Taxonomy (NCBI): domain Eukaryota; kingdom Metazoa; phylum Chordata; class Mammalia; order Rodentia; family Gliridae; genus Glis; species Glis glis. The sequence goes on from PVJS01009514.1 coordinate 17,292, forward strand.
CACACACACACACACACAAACAAGGATTTTGCAACAGAACTCCTAAGTTTAATTCCTAGCACCATTGTTGACTAGTCACTCCACTTCTCTAAGCCTCAGTTGTCTTGTCTGACAAGATAAGATGAGAGCAATGCTCCTTGTAAGGGCTGCCTGCATCCCACTTTTGTAATCCATAATCACAAACTCGGTCACTTAAAACAGCACAGATTCATTGTGTTACAGTTCTAAAGGTCAGGATTCCTAAGACCTGTGCTTTGGCAGGGCTGTATCCCTTCTGGAGATGTTAGGGGAGAATCTGTTTCCTTTTCTTTTCCAGCTGCTTAGAGACTGTCTGCTTTCCTTGATTCTTTTACATTCTTCTTATTAGAACATTTGTAATTACATTGGGCCCAACCAGATAATCTGGGATAATCTTCCCATTTCAAAATTTTTGGCTTAATCACATCTACAAAGTCCCTTTTGCCCTGTTTGGTAATATATTCACAAATGGATTAACTGGGTCTCATTACTATAACAAAATACCTGGGATAAATCCATCTATGAGAAGAAAGGTTTATTTTGGCTTATCCTATCAGAGGTTTCAGTCCAGGATTGTTTGGCCCTGTTGTTTTTGGCCTGTGACTGCACAGTACATGATGGGAATGTGAGGCAGAGGAAGCTGCATACATCATGGTGGCTGGGAAGTGAAAGACAAGAAGAAGTATCCCCTTAAAGGGTACACTCCAATGACCTAACTTCCTCCCACTAGGCCCCACCTCTTAAAGGTTCCAACACCTTACAATAAAAACATGGGCTAGAGAGCCAGCCTTTAACGCTTGGGCCTTTAGGGGTCACATCTCCAAAGCGTAGTCAGAGGTTTGAGGATTAAGATATGGACATTTGTGGTGCCATCACTCCATCTATGACAGGTTATATAATAAGAAGCAAATCACATCATATATACAAAAACATTCCACTCAACTGGGAGATATTGAATGTAGGACTGAGCTTTGCTATATTTTATTAAATATAATACATTTATTTAACTTATATAGTACATATGATAATCGCATATATAAATATGGATTTTATGAATTATTTATTTTCAATGAATGACATATAGGTAATTCCTAATTATTTACTTTGAAGCAAAAAAAAAAAAGTCAAAACATGGCAGCGAGAAGCCAGAAACCGGAATCTGAGAAACACTAGAAATAAGTTTGTACTCCTTGTGAAGTATAACTGGCATAATAGACCAAATAACAATACTCAAAATAGCAATAATAATAATGACAATGATAATAATAATAAGCAGGATAGCTGATTAATTACTTGACTACTGTATGAAAGATACAGTTTTATCCTTTATCTAAGTTATCTCTAATAGTCATGTCAGCCCTGTGATGAGGGTTGTAATTATCTTCACTTGATAGATGATGACATGAGGCCCCGGGAAGTTAACAGACTTGGAGGTCACATAGCTCATAAGTAGTACAGCCTCTATTTGAACTCAAGTTTAATTAGCTCCCAAATCTTGAAATTGACTCTGTGTGTCTCCCTCAAGAAAAGGGGCCTGAAATCTCAAGAAACTCACCAAAGTGGAAATTATACATGCTACATTCTCAGACTAGAATCCAATAATATTAGGAATTAACAATGGAAGGGGAACAAATCTATTTGGGAATTATATTTTTTAATGTACCTTTTAAATACCACCTGGGTATAGAAAAAATGTCAAATTTAAATTATCGCCTCTGTAGAAATAAGCAGGAACTGGAGAGCTGTGCATCAACCTGGTGGGATGTGGGCAAAGCTGCGTGCAGTCAGACTTTCCACAGCATTTATTAAGAAGCAAGAAAGATTAAAAATAAACAAATGATGCATTTGACTCAAGGAGTCAGAAAAAGAATTATAAAACAGAATAAAGAAAGCAGCAGGAAGGAATTAATACAAACAAAAGCAGAAGTAAATGAAATGGAACAGGGAAAAAAAGGGAGTCTCATCAATAAAATACAAAAAGCCTGTTCAAAAGAGAGAGAGATCACAAATAAACACATTAGGAATGAGCTAGGGATATAACTATAGAGGCACAGAAGATAAAAAAGATTTAATGAGAATAGTGTGTACAATGTTATGCCAACACACTTTAAAGTCCTGGTAAAATATTTTCTTAGAAAATAGAAATTATCAACTTTGAGAAGTGGTGATGTAGAAAATCTAAATAGGCAGATAAAGTAGAATAAGCGATAAGAAAGCTACATAGCCATGACGGAGAAGAAGATATCAAACCCAGGCAGGTCCTGCAAGTCATTAAGGAATGAATAACCTCTATCTTATGTAAACTGGTCTAAAGAAAGAAACAAAGAGGACAATTTTTAAACTTATTTTTAATATACCCAAACTGAGCAAATATATGCTGATGCATCTAGGAAATGTTGGTAGATATAATAGAACTAATGAGTTCTTTGTGTTGTTGGTAGGATGCAAAATCAATTTACAAGTAGCAGTGATGATTTTTCTCAAATCACTAATAGCTAACTAGAAAGTTTAAGTTAAAAAAAATCCTAAGTTAAAAGGACTGTCATAATAGAAGCTTTCACTCTATAAGGGCATACAATATTCTAAACATAACACAATTAATTCTCACGGTGGTCTAAAGGTAGGGCTAGATAAATAAGGGAGATACAGAGAGGTTAAGAATTTTGTCCAAGGTCACACAGTTGATAAGTGGTAGAATCAGGATTTCGACTCCGTTGGCCTACAACCAGAACACTTGTAATCTCTAAAGTGTAGCACCTTCCATAAATGCCTACAAATACACCCCATAAGACAGGTGCAAGACCTTTAGGACAAAAAGTCTAAATCTTTAGCGAAAGTTTTAAAAGAACACTTGGTAAGTAGGGATACAAACTCCATTTTCCAATTAGAAGACGCCAAACTGTAAAGACGCTGTATTAGTCAGGATGCGATAAGCTTTGTTGATGTAACAAATGAAGGCCTTCTGCCCAAATTAGAAGCATGCACAGAAGTTAGCTTCTTGTTTGTGCAAGGTCTGTTGTGATTGAGGCGGCCCTCCTCTATCATACAGTATGCATCTGGAACACATGGCTCCACGCAGGCCACAGCAAGGAAAGAGAAGGTGTGAGAATTGCAGGATGTTTTGAGAGAGTGAATTCTGGCAGTGACTAGATCAGTGCAGATTCCACTGTTGATAGTACAGTCCCATGGTCCTTCCAGCCCAACCACAAGAGAGACTTAGGTGGATAGTCTACAGTGTACATCTGGGAAGAAGATGTAATGTGGTAGATGTGAGATGTTGTCTCTGACACCATTACCAACAGTACCCAGCACAGAATTGTCTCTCAATACACATTTCTTAATTGAAAAAAAATTTTAACTTTCCTTCAACCTTACGGGGTGATCAGGATGAACGCTTCCTTTCTCTTAGCCCCATAGATGCTAATTAGATGCTAATAACATGCCGTGCAATATCTTAAAGAACAGTGTTTTATTATCTTGATGTGAGTGTTGCGCTACCATTCTTTCAACACCAGTCATTTCAAGTTGAAAGAAAAAGAAATTGAATACCTTGAGTGTAGATATAATGAGGTCTTTAAAAGTAGAAAATTAGCCGGGCGTGGTGGTGCACACTTGGAATCCCAGTACTTGGGAGGCCGAGACAGGAGGATTGCAGGTTCATGGCCAGTCTCAGCTACTTGTGAGGCCCTCCGCAACTTAGTGAGACCTTTTTCAAAATATAGAATAAATAAGGCTGGGGGTGTAGCTTGGAGGTAGAATGCCCCTGGGTTCAATCCCCAGTACTGCAAAAAAAAGTAAATCCTACAAATTTTAATTTCTAAAGAAGTAAGCATCAGCCTCCACAACACACTCAAGCTAAAAAGCTTCTAAAGTCCTTCTTATTAAAGTGGCAGAGGTCCTGGAGGCCCCAAAGTAAGACAGCCACAGTGGGCCACACCCAGCTGTGACATGGCCATGTGACCTCACAAGGAGCCATTGTGAGGGAGTCCCCAGGATCGGCTATATAAGGCCCTCGCAGGGGCTGGTTTTTGTCCATTAGCACAGAGAGCTCTTGGTGGTGACCTGTGGGACTCCAAGATAGTGCTTTTGGTGGATTGGTGGCTTTGGATCTGATTTGTTGGTTTGGGCTTTTGGCTTTGTTGTTTTGTGTGTACTTTTGTTTGTCTGGGTTTGTTGTTTTGCTGTACTTTTTGTTTGTTGGTTTGTTTTTTTTTTTTAGTTAGCATCGTTAGTTGCTATTGCAGCTTTCGATGGACAGTGCTAGAAGAGAGAGTAGAGAGGCCAGGCCAGACCTCGCCGCCAGCTCTCCCTGCGAGGATCGCCTCATGGACAATTATACAGTCCTGAGGGACATTGGCAAGGGCGGTTTTGCCCAGGTCAAACTGACTCGCCATTTCCTCACCAGGATGGAGGTGGCTGTCAAGGTCTTGCCTATGTTTAGTGACAACCTCTTCCTTCCATCCAAAATGGACATAATGAGGACAGTAGAGCACCTGAACGTGGTCCAGCTGTTTGAGATCATAGACACCGCTGACTACGTCTGCCTGGTGATGGAGCACGTGAGGGGGTGGGGATGCTGCTGAACCACATCTGGCAGTCAACTGGCATGGAGGAGGAGGAGGCCTAGAGGACATTCAGGCAGGTCATGAGCACGGTGCACTACTCTCACGAGAAGGGCATCGTGCATAGGGACCTGAGGCCGGAGAACATCCTCCTGGACTTGAAAGGGAATGTCAAAGTCATTGACTTTGGGCTGAGTGGCGGCTTCACCACCAGGCAGAAGCTGACCACTGTCTGCGGCACTACCTGCTACTGCACCCCAGAGGTCCATCAGGGCCAAGAACATGGCCCCGAGGTAGATGTCTGGGGCCTGGGTGTCATCCTCTACTGTATGCTTGAAAGCTACCTCCCATTCGATGCCACCATCTTGGAGCAGCTGAAGGAACAGGCGCCTCACATTTCTGGGTGCCCCCTCACATTTCTGCCCAGGCACAAAGCCTCATCAACCACTTACTGACTGCTGACCCAGCCCTGAGACCCAGGCCACAGAAATCCTCAGGCACCCATGGGTGAGATAGGGTAAGGAACATTCACCAACTCCTACCCAGCTGCATCTCCTGGGTTACGATCCACACCAGACCTGGCTATCAGTGGTGAACAGGACATTTGACAACGCCATGGTGATGTACCTGCTGACCCAACGCCAGGAGAGCGGCAGGGCAGGGCCTGAGCATTGGGATGTAGTGCCACCGCCATCCTCAGCAGATCCTACAGCCTTCCCTCTGCCTTGGCGGAAGAAATCCAGCCAGCCCGACCTTCACGCCTGTCGGTTGGTGACCTCTAAGTATCCCCCACTCTAAGTATCCCCCAGTGAAGGAGGAAACACAGTCCGTGCAGAAGGGTGTCAGAAGATGCAGCCTGCCTGCCATTCCCCTGAGCTGCCTGGCAGAGAGGACCTTCCCTTCCAGCACAGCCCCCCAACATGACCCTGAGGCCCCCCAGGCCAGCACCCTGCAACACCATCATGAGCCTGCTTCCAGTGTCCACGATGACAGGAAGCGCGGGAAGCAGCTCACCAGGAGGATTTTCACCGGCATCTTCTGCGCTTGCTGCTGCTGTGTGCTGGCACCTGGAGGCCACAGAGTCGCTCCAGAGAGAGGGGGGCAGAGGAGCCCCACGTTCAACAACAAACCAGCCAGCCGGGTATGGTTGTGCACGCTTGTAACCCCAGTACTTGGGAGGCGGAGACCAGAGGATCCGCCAACTACTTAGTGAGGCCCTCCACAACTTCATGAGACCGGGTTTCAAAATAAAGTATAAAAAATAGGGCCGGGGGTGTAGCGCGGAGGTAAAACGCCCCTGGGTTCAATCCCCAGTACCCCCCCCCAAAAAAAAAGAAAGAAAGAAAAGAAACCAGCCAGGTGAGGTGGATGAAACCAACTCCCTGGATCCTGACTTCAGCCAGAGTGGACTGAGCTCCTGGACGAGGCGCTCCAACTTTCAGCTGCCGCGGCTTCTCCACCCTGATTCCAGCTGAGAGGCTGGAATTTATAAAATTTATAAAAATACTATAATAATATACAGAAAAATAGTTTATCATTTTATGACATCCTAACCATTGCACAAAATTCAGAAGCAATGAAGGACCAGAATATAGAGGTCATAAGGTATCGAAAGTAAGATTAAAATACAAGCACAGACTGGAAGAAAATTTCAATATATGTGGAAGGTGAAGAATGACTATCCAGAAAACAGAGATCTTTTTCTCCCAGGAACCCCCCTTTCCCTGAGATGATTCTTAGTAGTTTTTCTTATAATTAAAAAAAACTTCCTCAATTTCAATTAATTGACACCCAAATTCAATGTATTTCCATTCAAATTTCTATTAGGGTTTTACATGGAATTTGACAAACTGATTCTAAAATTCATCTGAAGGGGAAAATAAAGAAAAGCAGTTAGAAAAGAAAAATTGAAATAGAAAATCAGCACTCATGATGGGGAGGAGACATACTTTGTCATATCCAAGACACTCTATAGTGCTATAGTCATTCAGATAATATAGAATTATTACAGGGATATATAGATAGCCAAATAGGAAAGCCCCCAACCAATTATACATGCTATACATTGGGATTTAGCATCTGATAAAATGGCAAAATAGTTGGCAAAATGATGAACCCATCAGGTAATTGTCTTCCTGTTTAAAAAATAAAGTTAAGCCAGGCATGGTGGTGCACACCTGTAATCCTAGTACTGGGAGGCTGAGACAGGAGGATCCCAGGTTCAAGGGCAGTCTCAGCAAGTAGTGAGACTCTCAGCAACCTAGTGAGACTGTGTTTCAAAATAAAAAAATAAAATCTGGGGGTGTAGCTCAGAGGTATAATGATCCTGGGTTCAATCCCCAGTACCAAAAATAAATAAATAAATAAATAAATAAAGTTAAAATAACTATTCCTGCCATACACCAAAGTAAGTTTCATACATATTAAATAACCAGAGTTGAAAAAATTATAAAAATACTATAATAATATACAGAAAAATATTTTATCATTTTATGACATCCTAACCATTGCACAAAATTCAGAAGCAATGAAGGACCAGAATATAGAGGTCATAAGGCATCGAAAGTAAGATTAAAATACAAGCACAGACTGGAAGAAAATTTCAATATATGTGGAAGGTGAAGAATGACTGTCCAGAAAATATGCAAAGCATATACAAATCAGTAAGAAAAGAGAAAGATCATCATGGTAAAATGGCCACAGCGCACAAACAATCTACGGAGGAGAAACCCAAATGACCATAACAAGAAAAGATGTCGGACTTCACCAGTAATCAGAGAAACGCAAGTTGAAACTCAAATGAGTTATTTTTCCTATCCCAGCATGGCAATAATGAACATGAATGATGTGAAAAGATCATGTTTCTCATTCATCATTGATGGGATTATAAACTGGTAGAGCCACTACAGATGGCAATTTAGTAGATCTATCAAAATTTTAAAATTCATAAAACATTGACCCAGCCATCCCTCTTCTAAGAATCTGTCTTGGAGATGCACACGCATGTGCAATGATATATGTATGAAAATCTTCATTATGGCACTGTTTCTAATAATGAACCACTACAAACAGCCAAAGTGCCCATCAATAAAAATTAGTTAAAAGCAATATGATCCATTTATACAGTGCAATGCCAAATAGCCATTTTAAAGGATAGATCTATAAATTGATGACTTGAAAAAATATCCAAGAAATAGCATTAGGTATAAATGCGTGTCGTGTGTGTGTGTGTGTGTGTGTGTGTGTGTGTGTGTGTGTGTGTGTATTTAAATGCATTGGGGGAAAATCCCTAGAAGAATATGTAACAGACAACAGTGATGGCCAGTGGGATAGGAAGCATGTCGTGGCAGATGAAGAACACATTTTACTCCATAGTCTTTGATAATGTTTACTCATTTACAACAATAATCCATTTATTCACAGGTGCACAGGCATGGGTTTATACAGGTATGTGGAGAGAGAGAGAGGGAGGGAGGGAGGGAGGGAGGGAGGGAGAGAGAGAGTGAGAGAGAGAGAGAGAGAGAGAGAGAGAGAGAGAATTCCACCCAGTTTACCCAAGAAATCATTTCTTCATGTTTGCTGGGAGCCTTCTGGGATCAATAGAGAACTAGAGTTTATGGAGCACTTACCATATGCCCTGAAATTTCATATATATTCACTTCATCTCCACTGCAACAACATTTAGAGGGAGTTACTTATATTTAACAGATGCAAAAAGGCATTAGACTTTACCAAGCCTCCAGGACAGGTCCTCCTTCTAAGAGACTTTCCACCATACTTTGGACAGGAACTTGTGAGCATCAGAAAGACAGCCAGGGCATCAGTGCAGTACACTGGGGGCCAGGGTCAAACAAGGAAAGAATGACAGCTTGCTTCATGCATGAGAAGTTCCTTGATTTTGACTAAAGTGATCTTGGGTCAAGTACTCAGCTCTGTTTGTCTATTTTCTGTCTCCAGTTGGCCTCTGTCTCTGGCATCCATCAGCTACAGCTTCCAGCAACTTGGGTCCATTTTTTTCCAAACCAACTCACAGAGCCTCTGCCTGTACCATGAGCTCCCAAGTCTTTTTGCAGTTAGATGCAGTAGCTGTCCACTCCACCCTTTATAGGAAAGGCAAATAAGATAGTACCTGCTAAATATTGCATCAAACAAAACAATCTAACCAGGGTCATAGCATGCAAATAGAAACCACTGGATTTGAAGGATACAATAGTGGAAAAAAATGGTTGGTTGATAAACTGAATTTTCATGCCAACTTTGCCACTCACCATGTGACAGTCTTTATTTGTTGGATCCATATTTGGTTACATGTATAGTTGGAATGATATTATCTTTCATGCTGCTTAGAAAATAGAGATAAAATTGTCCAGAAAATAAAGATAAAAATTGTGAATAGAACTTGCTCAATAAATAAAAATACCATCCTGACTACCACGACTTTATTTTGCTAAGTGCATTGCAATTTCTGCTTTTGTAGTCAATGCAACATGCAACCTCATGGCATCCTAGTGGATTAAGGTAAGATGGGAGGGTCTACTTCATTTTACAAATGAGGAAACTGGGCAACAAAAAAATTAAGTGACTTACTCAGTGACATAAGTCACAAGAACAGATGACATTTGTACAGGACTCTCCAATTTTGCAGGTCTATTCCCTTGTCTTTTTGTAAAATGTATGCACACCTTACTCCCAGTGCCTAGCACAGGACCATGAAAATGTAGATACTCAAAGAATTCCAGTTTCTGGTTTGATTTTTCAGGTGGGCTGCTCATCTTCCTCTCCATGCTTTTATTTTCTAGGCATCTACCCCAAAGAACTAAAACCTAATTACCACACTAATGCATGTGTATCTATGTT